>BPLR01017018.1:0-193976 GCA_021605095.1 Caerostris extrusa | reverse complement strand
ATTTTTGTGGACTAAAAAATTTTCCCATGAATTGGTTTAAATTTTCTGCTAAAACACTAGTTTTATTAGACTCTTGGCTACCAGTTGGCGACAATAGAAACCCACAACAAACGTGCCAGTCAAATCCTGAAATTACTATAATCACCATTTTTATCATTACTATTGCCAGATTGAATTGATTCTCGATTACCGAGACAGCCTCCCTTTCCATTTATATTGTTGTTAAGGAAGTTTTCTGAAGGAGTACCTCTGTCTGGTGAAGTAGCAATTCTAAAACTTTCGCCAAAATCCACCTTAACATCTCGCCAAATGTGTTGCCAAAATCAGTGAGCCAAATCCGCCCAAAAGTGTTGCACAAAATCTGATTTCTTTTTCCAAAAGGCAATACTACATTTGCTTAAAAACATAAAGCACTTAAAATGATAGTAATATAACCATGTATCATCAAATATTAACGAAATTAACTTATTAAAAAATTAGATAATTATCTGCAACTCTGCAAGAAGTTGAGACCTCTGTATTATTTAGAAGCCCATTTTACAAGCCATTTTCCTTTGGTACACTTTGCTATACTCAACAGTCAATTCAGTTTTTCAATTTTAATGATAAGAAATTGTTAATTATTAGTTAATGATAGCATTTATAAAATTTTTGAAAAATCCGTGTTAATATCGGCAAACTTGTTGCCAAGATCCTGAATTATTTTCTCTAAAAGTCAATACTGACTTGCCTAAAACATAAAAACATTTAAATGGTACTTAATACAACCATGTATCATAAAATATTAATCAAATCGAGTTATTAATAATTAGATAATTATTTGCATCTCTACAAAGAAACTGAGATCTCTGTATTATTTATGGTACATTTTACAAGCCATTTTCCCATTTTACACTTTATACTGAACAGTCACAGTTACTAAAGATTGTCTTGACACTTTTTGTAAAGAGAGAAGTGAATAAATTCTTAGAAGGTAAACTCAATGCTCGGAGAAAGCAAAAGTCTCATTTACCTTCAATCAATCTGTTTTCAATTTAATTACAAGAATTATAGATATATAGAATGATAATCAATTTTCGATTACTGAAACAGCCTCCTTTCCATTTCTATCATTGTTAAGGAAGTTTTGAAAGTACCTTCGTCATAGTTAACGATAGCATTTCTACAACTTTCTTGCCAAAATCCGCGTTAATACCGTCAAATTTGTTGCCAAAATCTATGTTAACACAGCCAAATTTGTTGCCAAAATCTATAGTGTTAAACAGCCAAAGCTGGTTGCCAAAATCTATGTTAACACAGCCAAATTTTGTTGCTAAAATCTGAGATTGCTTTTCCCAAAAGGCAATACTACATTTGCCTAACACAAAAAAAAGCACTTAAAAATGATAGTTAATATAACCATGTATCATAAAATATTAATGAAATCGACTTATTAAAAATTAGATAATTATTTTCGTCTCTGCAAAAAATTGTGATCTCTGTATTAAATATAGTACATTTTACAAGTCATTTTCCCTTCGGTACATTTTATACTCAACAGTCACAATTACAAAAGATTGTCTTGGCACTTTCTGTAAAGAGAGAAGTGAATAAATTCTTAGAGGGTAAACTCAATACTCGTAGAATGCAAACGTCTCATTTACTCCTTCAGTTATTCTGTTTTCAATTTTAATGACAAGAAATTGTTAGTTATTCTGTTTTCAATTTTATTGATAAGAAACTGTTAATTATTTTGTTTTCAATTTTAACGATAAGAAATTGTTAATTATTAGTTAATGATAGCATTTCTAAAACTTTCGCCAAAATCTGTGTTAATATCGCCAAATTTGTGGCCAAGATCTGAGATTGTTTTTCCCTGAAAGTCAATACTGCACATGCCTAAAATATAAAATCATTTAATAATGATAGTTAATACAACCATGTATCATAAAATATTAATGAAATAAACTTATTAAAAAAAGTAGATAATTATTTATATCTCTGCAAGAAATTGCGATCTCTGTATTAATTATGAGGGTAAACTCAATACTCGTAGAATGCAAACGTCTCATTTACCTTCAGTTATTCTGTTTTCAATTTTAATGATAAGAAATTGTTAGCTATTCTGATTTCAATTTTAATGATAAGAAATTGTTAGTTATTATGTTTTCAATTTTAATGATAAGAAATTGTTATTTGTTAATTATTGGTTAATGATAACATTTCTAAAAGTTTCGCCAAAATCCGTGTTAATATCGCCAAATTTGTTGCCAAGATCAGCATTTGCCTAAAAACGTAAAAGCACTTAAAAATGATAGTTAATATAACCATGTATCATAAAAATATTAATGAAATCGACCTTAATTAGATAATTATTTACAAGAAATCGAGATCTCTGTAATAATTATAGTACATTTTACCAGCCATTTTCCCTTTGGTACATTTTATACTGAACAGTCACAATTACCAAAGATTGTCTTGGCATTTTCTGTAAAGAGAGAAGTGAATAAATTCTTAGAGTGTAAACTCAATACTCGGAGAAGACAAACGTCCCATTTCCTTCAGTTATTCAGTTTTAAATTTTAATGATTAGAAATTATTAATTATTAATGTAGAATCAAATTTCGTATTCAATTCAAATTTTAATTCACGGGTTGAAAGAGTGATATTAGTTTCCTAACCCTTGGGGAAATCTCTGTAAAATAGTTATGAATAAGTTACTTAAAATTACTTAGAATTATCGGTAATGTGAAATATTGATAAATGTTCGGAGCCTGTGATAAAGTGTTCTCAAAATCACTCGAGAAAAATGTCATTTCATATGAATATAATACTTCATCAGTTTGGCTTATTAATAAAGTAACTAGTATATACGCTAAGATCTTCTCTTTAAACAATTTTTAAAATGGCTGGAATTGCTGTTAATAAATTATCCTATCTTAAATAGAAACAATGACTTTATTTAATTGACAAATGAGCTCATTCATTTATAAGTTTCCGATTACTCTAGAATTATCATGATTATAGTTTCATTTAATATTTTATGCTCAAAAGTTAATAACTTTGTTTAGAATAAATGTACAGATAATCTTGTATAACGTAGGTTCACTTTAACATGGTTCAAGAATCACGAGAATTAATTAATGAGAAATTTTATATACACACAATATATGGTGGTCGTCAATATTGATAATGATCATTAATATGGACAATATTGAGGATGGTCATTAATACTGACAATAGTGATGATGGTCACTAATATGGACAATAATGATGATTGCAACGTCATGTTAATTATGATGTCATGTGCATTCGAGTTAGACTGTTCATGCAAAAAGAGTTACCTCGATGCTAAACTTTGATCCTTAGACCCAGTGCCAAAGATGTTAGTCTTCTTGGTGCCACTGTAATTTAAAACAAACACCCCAAGAGTAGCATTTGAGGGGTAGGGGTTGCACCCTCTTCCTCACCACCTCAAAGTTAATGAAATTAATAACTGGGCTACAGATTTATCGTATTCCTAATTTTACCTGTTTTCAACAATGCTCGTTTGTTCGGAAACCTATGTGCTATCTTCCAGGGCTCTCCATTCCAATAGCGCACTATAATTGTATAGCAATGTCAAATTTTGAGAATCAAGGGAATAACTTCTACACTATGGAAAAAGACTCAATTTGTGTCATAGTGATAATGCAGCTAACGTGCAGGAGAGCTCAGTTTCGAATAAGGAGGTGGGGTTTGTTGAAGTCACTGCTTTCAGAAACATTCGATACAGATAGTGACAAATATGACTGAAATGGCTCGTATTGATTCGCAGACCAATAGATGTGAATTTTACGACTTTTCTTCAGTACGATATGCAAATTCAACGAAGTCCTCCAGAAAGGCAATGTCTTTCCCCCTCAATCGTCCGTCATATTATACATCAAAGGAAGGGGCCAATCCATGTTTAACACTTTGATCAAGTAAGTTTGCATATTATGAAATATCATTTCCATATTCATCTAAATAATTCTGAAACTCATCTCAACAAAACAGGGTGAATAAAAATATAATTCCACAGATTTTTTTTTTATAATCATTTAATATTTTTTATATTTATTTTGTAAAAACGTGGTGGCATTTATGAATGTTATTTTTTTATTTTAAATTTTACCTGATTCTCGAAAGGTTTTTGTCAGAATTTACAATTTAACTCACATTTTTGGCGACGAAATGTTTTATGAGAAATCGACAAATCTAGAACTATCAATTTATGTGTAATCGAAAAGCTCATGTCTAAGCACGCCAAATTTAGTAATAAATATGCCAAGCGTAAGTGTTAACTTGCATTTTTTACAGAAATTCTAAGTTATAAAAAGATTTTCTTTAATTCTTACACAGTGTTAAACCGAAACAGTAGTGTAAGAACGTCATTTAGTACGGGAAAAGAGTACTTAAAACTTATTATTAACTGTGACACAATTATAGCAACTGTTCCATTTAGCCTTGATGTGAATATTCATTAAAATAAAATTAAGATTATTATACCATGGGTTTTTTTACGTATTTTAATTTGAAAATACCTGTTTTACACATAAAAACAGCTACAAGATTCAAGGCTAACTGAATATTTATTCAGGTAAAATTAAGATTATTATACGACGTTTCTTTTTTTTACGTATTTTTATTTGAAAATTCCTATTTTACATAAAAACAACTACAAGATTCGGGACTAACTGAATATTCATTAAGGTAAAATTAAGATTATTATGCCACTGTTTTCTTACGTATTTTTTTTTTTTTAATTACAATTTTTTACACATAAAAACAGCTACAAGATTCAGGACTAACTGAATATTAATTCAGGTAATTTGATTATTATACCACAGTTTTTTTTTTTTTTTTTTGCATATTTTTCTTTGAAAATACCTGTTTTACACATAAAAACAGCGACGAGATTCAGGACTACCTGAATATTCGTGCAGGTAAAGTCAAGATTATTATACGCCATTTTCCTATATATTTTCCTTTGAAAATACCTGTTTTACACATAAAAACAGCTACAAGATTCAGGACTAACAATGTTCATTCAGGTAAAATTAATATTATTATACCAGCGTTTTTTAACTATTTTTCTTTTAAAATACCTGTTTTACACATAAAAACAACTACAAGATTCAGGACTAACTGAATATTCATTAAGATAAAATTAAAATTATTGTACTACGGTTTTTTTGCGTATTTTTCTTTGGAGGTTTGGTTTAGTTTGCCGCTCTACGGTCATCTTGTGCACACGAGGGCTAAACAGACCGGGACCTACAGTTTAACGTGGATTCCGAACCACTCACAAACATCCATGCTATCGTCAGGATTCGAACCTGAGTATTTTCTTTGAAAATACCTGCTTTACACATAAAAACCGCTGGAAGATCTAGGACTAATCGAATATTAATTAAGGTAAAATTAAGATTATTATACCACAGTTTTTCTTACGGATATTGCATCAAGGATTTTTTACGTATTTTCTTCGAAAATACCCGTTTAACACATAAAAACAGCTACAAGATTCAGGACTAACTGAATATTCATGAAGGTAAAATTAAGGTTATTATATCACGGTTTTTTTTTTACCCATTTTTCTATGAAAATACCTGTTTTACATAAAAACAGCTACAAGATCCAGGACTGACTCTAACAATGTTATCCCATTGAAATGATTATTCCAAACATCCCGCTTCCGAATAACAGAGTTGCTTGCGTTGAAACGCGTCCTGTTAGTAACCCTCCATAACAGCTTATTTGCCTAATAAGGCATAGGAGGCTGCCGACGCATATTCTGAAAGCAATTGAAGTGGGTGGGACAAATTTATACACATACATATATGTATGTATGTATGCATATATATATATTAGGTGTTAATATTGACTTCACCTGTTTAGACTAAACAGTCATGTATGTAAATATTTCTAAGACAGATAATACTATGACCCGTAACATGGCTAAGGTGACTATTGGCCCCAATTTGCACTGATAATATTCAAGTTTGATGTTTGTATAATAGGTATAGATTTGTTAAGGATTATAATGCGGAACCGTCAACTTTGAAACAGCTTGGTGAGTATATGGCTCCATAATAAACGCTTATACCATGATGTAATTTGAATTTACTCCAGTAGTGTATAATTAATGCTGTTTATATTTAATGAGATTGTTTGTACTTAGATGAAAGGATATAATAAATTAATGTGTTGGGAAATGTATCGTTACAAAAATATCAGTTCATTCTGATTGTGTCAGTTACTGTACTTTATTTACCTTTATGTTATTTGATGAGATCCAGGTAGGAATTAAAGAAATCAATTAATATTTAATATAATTTTTCAGTCAGTTTTGATGCATAAGCTTATAAAATTGAAAACAAGCAAATAGTTTTGATGGAAATTGTTTTTCCTTTTTGCAATTCATTTCTTCTATCAATCCATAGCGTTTTTCATACACTTGCAAATCTCCTGGCATCTTCTTGATTAAATATTATATTGCTGTTTGTGTATGTTATTCCCCGGAATGACAACAAAGGGAAGTAATGTTATCTAGTAGTACTTTCATGGTAATTTCCTTGCATTAGCATATCATATTTGAGAAATCTCGGAAAGCTCTAACCAGTCAATTTGAACTATCGTTATTAAATACTGTCAAAATCACCACCAATTCTTCACGATTTTCAAAACAGTGGTTGCCAAACAGAATTGGTTATGGTAATATGATCACTAATACGTTAGAATACGTGGATTACAACTGAACAACACAACGAGGGAAATTGTAAGCAGATTTTATTGGGTTGTCATAGAAAAGGTTATGGTTATTGAAATAGAATAAACATGATGAATAGAATCAATTGAGTTTCAATAAAACTATTTCTCCCATTTTAATATCTTTATAGTTGGCAAAAAAATCTCAAAAATAAGTAAAAGAATCATCGTGTAAGTGTAAAAATGGACAGATTTGGTTCAGTATTTGTAGAAAAATAAGCATATTAAAATGAAGTAAACAGGATAAATCGAATTAACTCTGCTTCAACATTATTGTTATCAATATTTTAATAATTTGATAATTTGCAAATATTTTTTTAAAGTTGAAAGCTAGAAGTAAGTAAAATAGCATTAAAATAATCAATGTATATGTTGGAATAGTGGGTAATTTTGATTGGTTATTACAGAAAAAAAATATGCGCATAAATATGATGAATAGAATCAGCAAATTTTGTAAATAGATTTTTTACATTTAAATAGTTTAATATTTCTTAAAAAATCATTAAGATGAAGAAATTTAAAGAATATTAAAAAATCTGTACATAAGCACATTTTTAATATAATTTATTCGATAGGATATAAATATTGCTCCATAGAATAAATAAACAGCGCTTTATCTATTCATTCTTTTTCTGTCACTGTTTGCCTCATCTCTAAGAACTATGTCGATATTCCAGACATTTATGTGTTTCTAAATTTATGGTAACTGTTCAACACAAGGTCTTTCTCTATCAATTGTAGTAATGTAATTCGCAGAGCATATCGCAATAACATCTATGCTGAAGTATTATTTTCAAAGTGTGTATGTCTCACTACTATTGAATGACTTTGATGCAAATATGAACACAGAGTTATGTAGCTTCTCTAATAATAAGGCTATCGATTTTCGAAATATTTGCAGAAAATATAATGAAAGACATAATCCATTACAAAATTTTAATCCTTCCAGACATGTACTGGCATTTTCGACATTAACAGATAAGTACAGCCTATTTGTAGTAAAATTAATTCACAAGGGTCAAACTAGCATCGTCTAAATTATTGGATTATCTAATCTCTAATAATATTCTAGGAAAAAACAAAATAATATTACTTTTCTTCCAACAGCTGAAAGATCTTTCAGTGAAATCAAATGGGTCTTCAAAAATCTGGTGATTCGCCAGGAGGTATAATAAATTTGAAATGACATGCAACCTGAATTTAAAGTTTCATGTGTGTACTTGAGGTGGGCTTTATAAATTAGTGTGGTCCAACCATTTTTTAACCACTTAATTTTCATTTATGAGTATCTTCCTTTATCTTATACTCGTCCTTCAACCGTTCTCGTTCTTCAACCTCAAAAGTTGGTTTTGCTAGGTAGCCATAGACTTAGATTATAAATACAATGACTCAAACTAATGACCTTAAAGGCTTTTATTTTCATTTTACATGTTACAAATTATTCCATTTCTTTTAAATAGCAGCCTAACATCAAAATAAATAACAAAGAGGTGAGTGCAGAAATGTAAAGAGAGCCATTGGTAGGCTGGTGTCAACCAATGATTAATCAATTACTACTTTTCAATTTTGTGTTTTGCCAATAAACTTGGAGAAGATCGTGACAGCCTTTCATGTCAACTGTCCGATTATCGAATTTATCCTCAAAATGTTTTACTTTGCCTCCTTCCTCTTAAGTGAGTGCAGAGCGGCACACCCTGGATAACGTTAAATTGCTACAATTACTCCATTATAATTGGTAATAATATAACTCAATGTCCTTGGCTTTTTAATATGATAACAGGGCAAGTAAAATGCCAGATTTAAATTAACCTCTCTATTTATCAGTTTGACAATTGTAATACATTATTACAATCCGAATTAAAGAACATGAAACAACAAGAATATAAGCCCTTGTAAACAAAATCTAAGTAGCTTATTTTTTGTATAGATGCAATCTTCTTTTTTTACAACATGATCATTCAAATAAGAATTGCAATTAAAATTATACGCTACGAATCACCTTTAAATAACAGTGGAAATACTAGTGAAAGACATTTCACACTAATTATTAAAGGAATCTCAAGAATGATAGGAACCGTATTTGGAAAAGGATAATTCTCGCAAAAACGCTATTCTGATTGATTGTACGGTTAATTACGGCGCTAATTGAAAGTTAAACGAAATACGTTAAATGAGAGCCAGAAATTCAAAATACGATTAATCTAATTGAAAAGAATGGCGATCGAATGAATTGAATTTAAGACCGTTTTCTAAAGGGAAAGTAATTTTTATTCATTAAGGAATATATCTTTGAAAGCTTTAGTGTGCTTAATTGAATGAAATGCAGCTATAGAATTTTAATTTCAAACTGAGAATTTTTTTTATGATCGTAGAATCGGTGATAACTATCAAAACTTTTTATGCGATTATGAAGATAAGAATCAAGTATTTGAAATTAATAGTGGGAAAATAATTAGGAATTTATATTTAATTTGAAAAAAAAAACTCTCTTTTTTTTCTAAACCCTGTAATCTATTTCAACCAATTTTACTTTTGTTAATGCTAATTTTTTTTAACAAAGAAGTCGTTATTTTTCTGAAAAATTATAATACGAGGATTTATCGAATTTTGCAAGCAGGTTTTATTAGGCTTTTAGTATTTAATTACCATATAAAACTAGAAAGTATTTTCATTTTTATGTATATCTTATTTTAATTACTCGCTAATTACGAACCAAGGTTATTGCAGAAAACTTTTCTTTTCGGAGTATTTTATTTAGTGGCAGTATCTAATTCGAAGTAAGAATATTTCTAATTAACTGTAGTTATCTTTATTTTAAATACATAAATATGTTTAAAAACAGTATGTTTTTTACTGTATACACTATTAATAGTAATTAAAGGCCATGTGATATTTTAATCAAGGTAATTACCTAAATATGTTTTTTTATTGGTGATATGCTTTATAAAATCTTATAATTATTGGAAAGTATTATTGGAAGTATTGCAACGATCATAAACAGAAAAAAATTTTATCCGTAAGAAAGTCTCTTCTTCTTGATAATGACTTTCTTGTGAGTAGTAATAATACTTATAATAATAATAATATATAACAAATAAAAAATATTTACTTTATATGCCATAAAAAGTTTTAGTAAGGTTTAGTTTCTTTTACAGCCAACTTTTGGTTCAGGGGTAGATCACTGAAGCTAACATATTAAGTGTTCGATTATCCCTATTGGCCTGCATTGCAGACACTGATTTAAAAAACTAGTAGTCCCGATGAAGATGCTGACACAGTGTCTCTCATTGACAATCAAACAGCCTGGTTGTATATTTTAGAGTTTTCTTCAATACAATATTAAAATGTAGAGCAGTTATTCCTGTAAGTTCTCTTGAAAGGCAATACACATTTATTCCCTTTTTTTGAATGTAGTTAAGCAGCATCCCCTAGACCCCCTTCCCACCCAGGATAACGCAACTCTCGTTACAAATCTACCAGGGGAAGTGTCAATAAAGCCCAACTTTTAACTACTGCCATAAATTTTTAGATTTTTAACTTGTTGTGTTACCATGGGGAATGATTACCAATCATGCTCTTAGCATTTGTTTATTTCCTACGGTCATTTTTTGCACACTCTAGGCTAATTAGATCGGGACCTGCAATTCAACATGGATTCCAAATCTCCAACAAACATCCATGCCACCGAAAGGATTTGAACATGAAGAAGGAGGTACCAAAGGTCAGATCGCTAACCAATCGGCAATGAGGCCGCTCTCTTAGCATTAACAAATTCTTTAATAAAAATATAAAATTCCCTACAAAATGATTTTTAGTTTGATTTTAGACATTAATGTACGATGCTGTTCTGTGGTAACACGCCCGCCTATGATGCAGGAGGATTCTTGTTCAAATCTACTGGCGGCCTCCGTTGCAGTCACTGCTTTCATAAAGAAGGAAACACAATGGTGAACGTGATAGCATGTGTAAATGTCTCACATCGACAACTGTTGGATTTTTCCATGTTTTCTTTCATATAGCAACTAAATGCAGGACATTTATCCCTAAACACCACCCAGATAACGAAGGTTTTTTTCTGTATATGGGATGTTCGTGGTAAACATAAGAAGAACATGAAGTCGACGGAAAGTAATGATAATAACGAGACGTACAAAAAATGATAACAGCTGAAATAATAAGTAATTCTCTGGCTGTTAATCCAAGCATATGAGTGGATTTTTTTATAAGTTTGAACTTCGATGCAAAATCAGATGTTTAATACAGTAATTCCGAAATGTTGTCATGCAATCAGTTTAATTGTATTGTCTTAAGATGTATACGGGGTCAGTGACTAAACCTCTGTATCACATGTATCTGGGGCGGTCCCGGCGGTGCCATGTATATTTGTAGCAGTTCGGAATCCACTTTAAGCTGTAGGTCCCAGTCTCATATGACTTGCAAAAAGAGTCACGGAGCACAGTCAAACTTCTCACTCTGTCATCATTCACAATCTGTATGGGGCTCAGCTCTAGGCACAGTGGTGTGGTGTGGTGTAATCAATAACACGATCTATTAACACTATCTGTAATTAATAATACTATATATTAATTACACACTCGTTTAATTTTCTCTGGTCATATATAAACCTTGACTAGTGCTATGGCACTCGGTGTATCAAGTTTCGGGTTCGAATTCCGGTGGTGTCACGAATCGATTTGTAGTGATTCGGAATCTACTTTAAACTGTAGGTCCCGGTATAATATGACTGGAACTGTCAACCCTACCCGTAAAAAGAAAAACATCTCCTGTCTCAAAATCTGCCAGTAGGCAGAAGGCCTTGACCCACCATGGATCTGTTGAACCAATGAAGAAGTATGCAGATCTGATTTTCAAGGATAAATTTCAAAAATTTAATTTGGCTCAAAATCTCAGAATAAATTCATTATTAAGGCATTTTCCCATGCCTTGCCCTCTCTTGTTAAGTAATTAGGTTAGAGGTAAGAACGTCAAGGAACAGAAAATTTTAATATAACTGCACTTTACTGTAAGATTAATCTTTTTAATAAATTCCCATTACTTGTCTTATGAGCAGGAGAAAAGTAAATTCATTTCAGAAAACTGACAATTTCCTTACCTTTTCGATTATTAAAAGCAAGCATTTACGAACTCTCTTGCCGTAAATCAGTGCAGAATGAATTAAGCTTGTTAGATCCGTTACTTTCTTTCGTTTGATATACATATGTGAAAGCAGCAAGTACTTTCTTACGGCTTTTGCAAGAATTTTTCTTCCAGTCTTCTAAACTTTTCGATTTGCCTCTTCGTTTTCATTGCATTTTTAATGGAGGAGGGAGATGCACCCGATTATAAATTAGAAATAAAGCTGTGATATTAAAGGGGTATCACTTCTCATTTGCTTTCACTTACTTTTTGTTCCCTTTTGAATCGGAAGAGCAAATTAAATTCCTCCAAGTGTCTAATGAGTTGGATTAATTAAGAACTTTTTAAACACCTTTTATGCACTTTTATATGAACAGTTTATGGATCATAATTCAGAATTGTCAAAATCTATTTTTCTAATAAATTTTACCTTTAAAGATTATAATTTGTTATAAAAAACAGAGAAAATGAGCGATAGACAAGTTCGGCCTATTAATTGGAATCAATAATTGTATGTAAAATAAAAATATTATAACTTTCGAATGCATGAGGAACAATACATCCATGTTTTAAAAGTATTGCCCCGTTGGTAATTTTTAAAAATTGATTTTTTCTTTCCTCCTACGATACATTGTAATTGTAAAGAAGCTTATGAGTTGAAGTTACTGTTTATGAACTGTCTAAATTACATAGGATATCCTATATTAAAGTCAAGTTCAAGTATTTTGAAGCGAATAATTTTTGATTGGATCAGAAAATTTAATTTAAAATTGAAATAAATTTGAATATAAAAATGAAATAAATAATAAATACAGTGTAAACTACAAAATATAAAACCATTTGAATGGTATAATGAAAAAAAAAAAAGAGATGAATTATGTCTTTATACAAAAAATGATAAAAAATTTTCTGGTATTTAAAATGTTAAACGTTGCACATACATATAACATGTAAAAGTAATTAATATCTGTTTTTGATTCCTATTATATATAGTCGACTCTCAAATTAATCATTATTGATAATGAATAAAGTTTTTAAACTTAAAATACCTGTCATAATTTTTAAAGTAAAAAGTCTATCATCAATAACCTTTTCAGAGCTATTTTAATAAAACTATCTTACTAAGACTTACTAATTATATTCATTAATCAGTGGTTCTGGCAAGTACACAAAAGACCGATTTCAATTAATCCTAGACACATCTTGTAATTTAATTTCGATGGATTCGATATATTTTGACTTAAGATGTGGGCTATATTAGAAATAATTATCTGAGTGTCCTCATTTTAATAAGTCCTAAGTTAATAAGTTTGTTAACTCGTGGTGAATCTTTGATGAATCTTCCAAAATGAAAAGTCATACAGATTAACAAACCAAAAGTTTAGCCTGTCAGGTTACAATAATTTAGCTTACGTTATCAAAACTTTTCTTTAATCTTTTTGTACCAAACCACTTCAATGACACTCGCTGTTGCACTAAATTCTACTCTTTTCACACTTGTCAATAAGCTCAAGCTGAGCAAAGGTATTTTGAGCAATGACACTCGAGAATTAGCATTCAACCTTTGACAAAGCAATAAGATACCATATTTAGAGTTTCAATAAACATCACACACGGGAACATGAATTTATGAATTGACCACTTCGATGTTGCAACCGATTCTGTCCCATTTACGCTTGGCAATTAGCTCAAACTGAGCAAAAGTATGAATGGCACTCGAGATTTAACATTCAACCTTTGAAAAAGTAATAAAATACAATATTTAGTAGCTTCAATAAACATCACCCACATAGAAATGAGTGCATGGATCGACTATTTCGATGTTACACCCGATTCTATCTATTTATACTTGTCAATAAGCTCAAGCTGAGCAATGGTACTTGAGAGTAAGCATTCAATCTTTGACAAGGCAATACAATACAATATTCAGAAACTTCAATAAACATCACAAATATAGAAATGAATGTATGAATCGACCACTTCGATGTTGCACCCGATTCTACTCCATTTACACTTGTCAATAAGCTGAAGCTGAACAATGGCTCTTGAGAGTTAGCATTTAATCTTTGACAAAGCAATAAAATGCAATATTTAGTAGCTTCAATAAACATCACCCCCATAGAAATGAATGTATGAATCGACCACTTCGATGTTGCACTCGATTATACTCTATTCATACTAGTCAATAAGCTCAAGCTGAGCAATGGCACTTGAGAGTTAGCATTCAATCTTTGACAAAAGAATAAAATACAAAATTTAGTAGCTCCAATAACCATCACCCACATAATGAATGTATGAATTACTTGCATTCACAGAAAGCAACAAAATCCGAAATCATATCATCATACTATACGTGACACATGACAGAAATTTCATTCTGCCTTGTTAACGGTTCATCAGATGCAGGCAGCAACAGCACACATTACTATTAACCCCAACTATCATTCAAGTACCATTATTTTTTATCCTAATATATCCATAAATTAGTTACGACGACAAGTCCGTAATGGTAGAATACTGCCAGCAGTTCATTGGAAGAGCCACGTCGCGTGATCGCAATGGATTTAGCTAAGATGAAATACTTGGTATGAAAAAAAAAATTACAAAGGAGGTAAGGGAATGAGAAGCAAAAAAAAAAAAGTGAGTAGGGTTGAATAAAGAAGAGAAACCGTTTTTGTGGAATTCTGCCAACTTCACCTATCAGAAGAGAATTTCCCCTGATCGAGGAATGAAAACTTCGACTCGCATTAAATTATTCTTCCCTTATAGATAGAGTAATAGAGAGGGAGGGGGAAATCTATTTCCCACAACCCCCTTCCCCCTTTACGTGCCCTAAAGAGTAATCACTTAGACCAGACTTGAGTCATTTGCTCAATTTATGGCTACATAAACTCTCCTGAAATTCTACAGTTTTACAGTCGTATTATAGATAACTACTATGCCTTTAGTGAAGAAAATTTTAGCTATAAGATTTCTGAATGGATCTTGAAAATGAAGGTCGTTTTTGGAAAAGGATTTTTTAAAAAAAAAAGGGGAATTTTTAATGATAATCCTATGTTTTAAGATCATATTTTAATATCTGAAGATGTGGTTATACTGCAACTAGGGAATAAAATAATACTTTTTTTTTTTTTTTCATACAAAGATTTCAATAATAATGACTGATGAAGAAATTTTTCATGTGGATCATTATTTATTCCAAAAGATAGACTCATTAAAATCTACAAAAGAAAGTCTTTTATAATAGCTTTATTTTTAAAATGAAAAAAGAATGTCCTAGATGTTTCTTTTTTGTTTTTAAAGAATGATGATGATATATTTAAATATACTTAAATTTGCAAGAAAATTCAAAGTTCAGTTAAAGATTATTAAAACACTTATCGTCATTTTAATAGCATTTAACTGTAATTTCTAATACCTTACTTCGTTATTTCTAAAATAAACTTTATTTTAAAGCACAGCTTTCGTATTATGAAGTCGTTTGGTTTGTCGCTCTACTCTTATTTTTTGCACACTTTAGGTTAATTAGGCCGGGACCTACTGTTTAATGTGGATTCCAAACCACCACCACCACTACTACTACTACACTACACCACATCACACCACACCACATTACTGAGCCTAGAACTGAGTTGCCCCATTACAGTTTGGGAATGATGTGGGTGATAAGTTTGATTTGGCTCTATGACGCTCTACGGTCATATGAGACCGGGACCTACGACTTAAAGTGGATTTCAAACCACTAACAAACATCCATGTCCCCGCCAGGATGAGAACCCTGAAGGCTGGGGTACCAAAGGCCAGAGCGCTAGCCAATTGGTCATTATGAATAGGATCTAAAATTATGGAAGTATAGGGAAAATAGTTTCAATTGTATCTGTGTATAAATTTTATATAAACATCATTTTCACTTTTTATTGAACAGAATTAATGTCCACATTATTTGAGTTACTTAGTTTTATTAATTTTTTATCCGCATTTTTAACCGAAAATGCAATTTTATTAAACTGTTTAGGAATCTTTTGTAAGTCATTCTTCTGCACTATTAAACAGAGTAATTACGAAAGGTCGATCGGGTTTGAAGTAATTGTACTTCGAAATGTGTTACAAACATAAAAATGAGCAATCCTTTATAAAGAAAGGGAAAACTTTTAAGGTTTTGGTAAACCGCATGCAGTTGTCAAACGCGACATTAAATGACGCGCAAATACATTTAAAATTAGATACTTACCAAAAAGAACTGGTCTTGGCATCTCATGCTCTGGTGACGTTTTGAATCTGTTCCATATTGATTTCGGGATGCGAGCTGTACTAAAACAAGTGAGGGAGGCTTCACGTATTCTAAAACACAAAGCACTTTCTACTCGTTGCTTGTCATTTTGCGAAATGAGATGGGCTCTTTCCAATAAGTATGTAACGTGTAAATGCGTTCGCTGGTTATTTAGTTTCGTGTTTGGCGATTTCAACTGGTTGGAATAAAAACTTGAAATTTTTCCCTTTTCATTGAGATATTTTTCCTTTTTATATTTGTATCACATTTTGGAGTACAATTAATTCACACTCAATCACTGCTTTTGTATTTGTCCTATATGTGAAGCATTACTCATTCATTAGTGTGTCATGAGTAACTTCAAATATTGTAATTTAAGTGGCTATTTAATTTAATAGCTCAAATTCTTATCAGGCCAAAATATGTTATTATAGTACACCTTTCTCTTTTACCTATTTTCGGTGGAAGGGTTTGCCTTTGTATATTTCAACATTGTTTACATTTGAATAAAACCCAGTATCAATTTGTTTAAGGATGTTGTTTCAACAGTATTTATAACATATTTCTCATCATGAATTTTTCTAAAACATTATTTTTAACTAATATAACAAGACAGGAAAAATATTCGATCATCCAGCAAGTTTCGAATTCGGTTGGCTGCACTTACTATACATCCTCCTAATCTTTACCTACATTACCACACCATTACCTAAATTATCTTTACCTATACTACCTTTATCACATCCTCCTCGTCTATTTTTATTCGGGATTGTAAATTCTTTTTTTTTAAATGTTACATCCCACCCAAACATAAAGGTTTAAAAAGTTTATTAGTCGCAATAAAAAATACACCGAATTATTTTCATGAAAAGAAACGAAAAATATTTGAAGAGTTTTCCTATTACACTGGACTCCCAGTATTGAAGTATAACCGTGTTTTTTGTGTCTAATTTACAAAAAATTTCAAATAAATAAAATGTAGAGGAATCAATGTGTTTTCAAAAGAATTAAGTCCGGGGAATTTAATGTCTATTAGATCCATACATTCTTCCTCAAAATATCTGTCAGCAAGCCTGGTTTGATGAGGTAGGGAATTATGAGGTGAGCCATTACGATGAAATCTTCATCTACAGCATAAGCATTTTGTCTCACATTTGGATCATATACGTCATTTCGATAACTGATTCTTCCCGATTCATAACTCTTAGAGTTCATTCATGGGACACATGAAGATAAGTGTGATCATTTAGAGATTCCATTTCAAAACCATGATTCCATATCATCTATAATTGTGTCTTTCAGCAACATTCTCATTACAATCTGTAATACTTATTGTTTCCACAGTGTGATCCAAACACTTTGGAATCAAATCTAATCAGAAAATTTAGTTTCAAAGAGTTGTGTCCCACCTGGCCTATAACTGATAACCCCTTTTGAAGAACATTTTCTGGCTCTTTCAGTCCGAAGAAAAATGAACATTTCTGTTCTACAGCTCGTTGCAGACCATTTTGTGGTGTTGATAAATAATGGTGTTGTTATTTATAATTCTTCAAATCAATCATATTTGTTATCTTTAGTTTCATTCTTTTAATGATAGGTATCAAAAAGAAAGTTGTATCTTTATGCCTAGAGGCCAGTATATCCCCAAAGGGAGAATAAAGAAAATAACCGAAATTATATGCGTTGCAATATAAAAGTTTCCTTATTCAATTTAAAAAATATTACGGTTATAATAACTAAACAGCAGATAAAATTACAGAAAAAAAGTTTAAATTGCTATCTTTCATTATAAAAATACTATCATACTTATCGAATATCAGCACAACTCAACCGATAATCAACAACAATACCACAAACCAACAATACCAACAGTCAATCAACAATACCACAAATCATTCGATCATTCTCATTGTTTTTTTTTTACAATAATAAAAATTATTTCATCAGTATATTTCAGTATTTTATATGCCAATTTATATAAATTATTTAATGAATTGGAATTGTTCATAAAAAAAAAAGACTCAAAGGAAAATATAAATTTCATAAATCAATAACGTTTTTTTCCTCAATAAATAAGAAAAAATTTAATTTCTAAACTAAAATAATTTAAATACTAGAAATACATTTAACTAAAAACTATTTACCCAATACTTCATTACCACGCTGAGCATTACTCAAGAGTTAGAAATTCTGAAATATCAATTTATTATGAGTTGAAGGAAAGCATCCTGTAATTAATAATCATGATTGAATAGACTGAATAACTGCTTACGGTCTGGAAGCTCCTAAAGCCTCAAAGGATCGCTCACTCAAATTTGAGTTGAGCTCTAGGCCCGAGTTATTTATTTTCCTCAACATACGTGAGGTTTTGATTAAATTTCGGAGAAAAAATTCAACATTAGCATTTTCTTTAACGTGAAAATCTCCTGCTTATGGCTTTGCATTAGGGCTGATAAGCTGAGCTAGAGCGTTTGCTAAGGGCGGTTTTCCTGTCTTTCTTATTCTAATCGTATATTTAGTGTGGATAAATATTCTCTTTCTTATATGGCTTCTTAATCTGCATTTTAAAACGTTTTTTAGTATTGAACTGTTCAAGGTTAGTAAAGCCTCTACTTTAGGCACAGTTAATTACTTGAATTTCTAATTGCTAGTTTTTTCACTCGATTATTTTATAAAAAATAAGCATATATTAAGGGAAAATGCTATAAAGTAAAATAATAATAATAATATTTTTAAACTTCGAATACATTTTTTCCCCTTTTTTTTGTATTTACCCTCTTAATTTATTAGATTACAAAAAAAAGGAAAATTTAATTAAATATTTTTAAACTGCAGTTGTTACCCAGAGGTACAGCGAAATTAGCATATGAAATGGCAAGAGTTTTGGATTTCCAATTTGATAAGTGTTTCTCATGTTGTTTTGAAACACGAGTAGATTCGGTGAGAAATAAGTTAGATCCTTGTATCATGACCTTGTAGTAAGAGCTTTGTATCGACCTTGTAGCCATGTATCGATCTTGTTGTAAGAACCTGGTATCGATCTTGTAGTATGAGCCTTGTATCAACCTTGTAGTATGAACCTTGTATGAACCTTGTAGTATGAACCTTGTATCAACCTTGTAGTATGAACCTTGTATCGGCCTTGTAATATGAACCTTGTTTTGGCCTTGTAATATGAACCTTGTATCGACCTTGTAGTATGAGCCTTGTATCGACTTTGTAGTATGATCTTTGTATCGACCTTGTAGTATGAGTCTTGTATCTAGCTTGCAGTATGAGCCTTGTAACGACTTATAATATGAGCCTTGTATCGACCTTGCAGTATGAGTCTTGTATCGACCTTGTATTATGAGCTGTTCATCGACCTTGTATTATGAGCTGTTCATCGACCTTGTATTATGAGCTGTTCATCGACCTTATAGTATGAACCTTGTATCGACCTTGTAGTATAAGTCTTGTGTCGGCATATGAAGTTATTGAGGGAAGTTTTCTGCATTTTTTATCATATACGCCACAAATGCTATCTCTAAATGTACTCACAGAAGTGTTATGTAGGAAGACCCTATGAACACCTCGGGTAAAGCTGAATTTGTTACAAAATCTGCCATATCAGTGGTGAATGACCTAACAACAAGTGATTATAATTTTTAATAGAAAGATTTTTTTAAATTCAAAAGCGTACATTTTAACAAAATAGTTTTACTTTATTATTACTAAAGACGATAAAAAATATACAGCAATTTAAAAACATATCATCTAATATGATAAGAGCTCATAGTCTAATAAATTTTAGAGGTGCATAGGTAGAATTAGGCTACATCCAAACCAATTACCTTTAAAATCATCCTTATTAACAATTGAACAGATGAACGGATACAAGACTCAGAGCAAGCGAACTCAATTGGTGCATAATTGAATATGCCCCTAAGAGACTTAGACTTACCGAATACATTCAATACATATCATATTGAAAACTATTGTACCATCATTAATCTATGTCGCATAGTAAAGATTTAATAGAATATTTGATACTTATTATGTATTATTGCAGTCTGTAATTTATCAATTATTACATGAACTCTTTTTAAAGTCATAATAATGAACTGTATATTTAATATATAGTAGACGGGAAAATTATTAATTTACTATCCATATTCGCTTTCAACTTCTAGCTCAATTAGCTCAACAATTAGCTTTATTGAACTGTGGCTTACACTTACTTGTATTCATAAAATAGTAGAAGGTTATTAATAATAGATATAATAGAGAAAAACTAATTTAACTAAAATAGGGGTTTCCGTAATTCGAACTATTTCTTCATTCCAGAAAAAAAAAATGAAATTATTATTGAAAAGTATTTATCGATCATATTTTAATAATACTTAATAAACAACGCAAGAAAGTCCCTGCAATAAAATAACATTTAAAATGTTATAAATTATGACAAAAATATGTTCAATAAAATGAGAAATGCAATATTTTTTGAATAACATAAAAGTTTACGAAAAAAAAATGATGCATGTAGTTTATTATTTATTCTAGAGAATTTAATATTTATTTTTCAAAATAAAAATAGTGGATCTAAGATTTAATATCAAATTTAAGTTACATTTAACATAAGTTTAAGAAAAAAAAATTTAATAATTTATTGTAAACTATAAAGGACATCTAGGAGTTGGCACACTCTTAGAGTCCTTCTCAAGCCCAATAGGATTACTTTCTGTCTTCCTATTGTGCTTGACCTTATCATACTCGTCTCATATAGAGACGCAGCCTGATGGCCAATTGGCTAGCTCTCTGGCCTTTGGTACCGCAGGCTTGAGATTCTAATCATGGCGGTGGCATGGATGTTTGTTAGTGATTCGAAATCCATGTTAAACTGTAGGTCTCGGACTAATTAGCCCAAAGTGTGCACAAAATGACCGTAGAGCAACAAACCAAACCAACATAGACACGGTACATCTGCTGGATTTTGTATATCAGGTTTCGAACCTGTATTCGCTAGTTCGGAAATCCAATCAGCTATCCACTATGCCTTTTCCACTCATACTTACAATGTAGTTCTTGTGATATTGTGATGTTGAACCATTTACATTAATTACCACCAATAATGCCTTTCTTGTATATCTCAGTCTTTTTAATATTTAAAAAAAAATCGTTTTCAAAATAATTTTTCCATTAATTATTTGGCGCATGAAATCTATTAAACTGCCTAGTTACTAATACGCTATTTTTATGTTCCCAGTCCTAAATCAATTTCTGTAGGTCCCGGCCTATTTAGCCTAAAGTGTGCACAAAATGACCGTAGAGCGACAAACCAAACCTAAATCAATTTATAGCTTAAAATAACATATTGGTGATACATATATTTCATATATTGATATCTAAGTTTAGTACAGATGGCTTGTAAAGCTATATTCATAACTTTCAACGCTATTTATTGAAGCCCATAATAACAAAAATCTACCAACTAGCCCAATTTGCAAACTAAAGTTATTCATTAGCTTATTGAACAAATATCGCACATTGGCAACGTTCGATTAAGTCAACTCTAGATCAATCTCAAGAAAAGGAGTTCAGGACAATGCCATATAGCATTAATATTTATAACGCTAAGGTTTGAATCCAGGCTCAGATGCATTGAAGAGCTAATTTCCTAACTGTTTTGGTCAACGAGGTAGTTTCAACAATTCAAGTTAATCACTATATTTGATGATATTGAAGTCTAAACACGAGGAACGAGATTAATGTACTAACTGACAATGATCTTTGATAGAAGTACAAATATGCTCGTAAATGATTAATTTATGCTCACTTTCGAGTATATCTGAAATACTTGATTACATGAGCTTATAGATACCGTTATCAAAATGCTCATCATGATAAATAGCTTAACGTATGTGAAATTATATCGAATTGTATTTAGCCATTACAGGAATCCCTATACTTCCATATACATACATACATATAAAATAATTAAAAATATACATCCAAGTATATTTTAAATTATTTTTAAAGTATAAAGGGAAGGTAAAAACTAAGAATCAATACATTTAACGCACATAAATCAACAATTAACACACACGAGTCGATATATTTAACACACATAAGCAATGTCTAATTAATTTTGAAATAAAGTTATTAAACAATTTAATTTAAAATTATAATTTTTAAATAAAAACTCATTATTTTAATATCCGTTTATTTTCTAAAGACTATTTGTTTTCTATGCCAATTGCCAAGTTAAAGAATACCTATAATTGTTAAAAAAGTGGTATCTCTCAATTCAGAATAAAAGTTGTAGAGTCCCAACTTTTACTTTGAATTGAGTGATACCGCTTTTAACAATTATAGGTATTCTTTAACTTGGCAATTGATAATTTAAATTAAAGTATCTAATAGACGAACATAAATCTCAAAATCCAGTCAAGTCAAGACACTTGTGGTGGTTGTCAAAAATCAAATCAAATCAAATCAAGTCAAGGCACTTGTGGTACCATAATTTAATGTACCAGCTCAGAGTACTAAGTAGTAGTAGTTTTAATATGATGACAAGAATTTACCAATTTTTATTTAATAAAACATTTTTCCTTCACTAACAAATAATTTAAATAACATTTATATATATATCTATATATATATATATATATATTAGAATTTTTAGTATTATGAGCATCTTCAAAAATCATAACTTTATAATTTTATGCATTTCTAAGTACAAAATTCTTAAATGCGCATCAGTAGATGATAAAGGTGCCAGACTTTTTTCAATATAAGAGTAAATTGAATATACACAATAAAAGAATGCAATTTAAATTTAGATGAAACTATAAAAAGTTTATTAAGAATTAATTCAATAATCGCCTGGTATTTTGATTACAATATGTGTGTGATTAAAATTATCTTCTTATTCAAACGATTAATTTCCAATTACTGAAATTCAATAAAATAAATTTTTAAAATAATAGCTTTTATGCATTTTTATAAAGCGATTTGCTTCTTGGTTCATGAATAGCACTGCTAATTTTTTTAAGTTCTATATCTATATTAATAAGTGGTCATTGGTTTAAAACTGTTTTTTACAACTGTATGAAAACTGTACTGAAATATATTTGTATGGTATTCTTCTGACTTAATGCTTTTTAGAATGATTCTTTATTTCTTAAATGTTCATAATTAAAATATTTAGTATTCAATTATGCATATGTTTAAATTAAACAAACTTATATATACGTTTTATTCTAGAAAAAAATATCTTCTTGAACACACAAATATATATATAGTTTATATAGTTTTTAAAAAAAGTTAAAGAAAAATATGTTTTATAAGTGCAATCAAAAATTTTTTTGACTCCTGCCTTTACAAAAGATATTTTTCATTCTGATTCTGACTTCTGAAAGTGGCAGTGATTTAACAAAGCAGCAAAAATGATTTAACTGTAATTGTGTTTCATTTAAAAATCGTCTGTTTTATCTGTTTACTTTACATCTTTTATTGCCCATGTGTTTTGAAATTTGAAAATTTTACTTTGAAATTTGGATATGCTAAAATTTTTTGTTGTTCTCTAATCGCTTTTTAGATTGTTTTTGAATTTTAAAACCTTCTTATTTTTTTGTTTGTTTTGGTTACAAACATTATTTAAATTCAAATGGCTAGAAATAAACATTTTGGCAGGAGAAAAAGGCATGCAAATCAGCACCCTATCTCTGAAAAAAACATCTGCTCTTCAGTGTCCACCTGCTTCTGACAATGTTTCTCTCAGTGCTTTTAAAAAATAAAAGTTTTGGAAGATGATTATGTGAATAATGACAGCATATCAGATTGTCTCCGAAAAATATTATTATTGATCTCAAAATTTTAACAAATCTACTGAACTTGGCACTGAAATGCAAAAATTGCAATTCCACCAATATGCTGTATGTCAAGAAAGATACAAGCAATCATGAGGCCTAGCGGTGAATATACGGATAATTTGTAACAATTATGGTTACTCTATTAGCAGTATGTTTGCACCAAATGGAAATAATGCATATGGCATCAATCTTCGACTGGTGCATGGTTTACATTGCATTGAAAGAGCCACAATGCAGTCACAACATTATGTGCTGTGATGAATTTGCCACTATCACCGGCTAAATTTATGCGGTTATTTGTGCAACTGAAATTATTCATATCAGTTTTGAAGCCATTCAATAATAGACCTGTGTTAGCAGCTGTCAAAGAAGAAATTATGCAAATAGCACAATAACAAAGATATTGTTCCTGCATTTGATGGCATTTGGCAAAAGTTAGTTCTTGCATACCTGAATGGAGTTATATGCGCCACTGATTCACATGAATACCAACGAAATTTTGAGGGTTATAATAGAAATAGGAGTTGCATGGCATATTAAAAATCATTGTTTATTGAATCCCACATTCCGAAAAATCACTGAACGTGAGATAGTTAAAGTGCCTTGGTAATAGTGATTCAAAAAGTTTTGAAAAGAATCGGAACTGACTGCATATATGGTCCAAGTATAAATATTGAACACTAGAGTACATTGGCCATGCTCAAAAGTTGATGGATGCAAGACTCAAAAAGCATTGCAGCAGGATAAGAAAATGTCAAGCTTTCAGATGGTAAAAAAAAAGTTCTCAAAGGGGTCGACTGACAGATTCTGAAATTATGCTGATGCAAAGGTATTATGGGTTGGCAATTTGAAGCAATATCAACTCGTCTATTACAGGAATTTCCAATACATTTTCACAAGCTGTTAACCACTGATTCGCCAAAACCATGAACTGTGTCACACAGGTAACGATAGTTGGTGCAGTTACGACAAAAGCGCAGGTAAATGGCGAGTCCTACAACCATGAAAATTATCTTCCTGATGTAATTCTAACTGCAATAAAATCCATATTCCAAAGCTTATCTAACTCTAAATTCTTGTGTGAATGTATGTACGAGAAAACTCAAAATCACAATGAGAATTTCAATTGATGTTTGTGGCAGCGTGTTCCAAAAACTACATTTGTCTTTGTGAAAACATTACGCATTGGGGTAATGGATGCTCTGGTAGGTTTTTAATGATGAGGCACAAAGTAGAAGTGATGTTTTAAAAACAATGAATGTTAATCAAGGACTCAAAATTCATGCGCTGCAAGGCATCGACAACTTGAGAATTTAGAAGGCAGAAATAAGACTCCTGAAACTTGCTAAGGAAGAAAGACTTCTAAGATTCCAGAAATACAAATCTGATGCTGAGCAAAGTAAAAATCAGAAATAATATGGTCCTGGATTATTTAAATATGTGTATTTTGCATTCAAAGTGTTTTTGTGTTTTTTTCTCAAAACAGGATTTTTAAAATATTTGATAAGCTCGGTTTAAAATATATTTTTCCCAATTCTTTAAAAGCTTTCCATAGTAGGAAAACTAGTTACATTCTATGTAGTAAACTATTTTTTTAAGTTTCATAGTATTTATGAAATTTTACGAGAAGATTTTAAGTAAAAAAATGTGTATAAAAATGCATTTTTGAAACTTTTTTTGTGTCAATTTGAAGTATTTTAAACATTAAAAAATAGTTCAATAGATAAAATACGATGTTAAGAATGTAAACCAAAAAATTTTATCTTTATAGAATCGAAAATATTTTACTGAGCATACCAAACTGGTCCACTATCAGTTACAGTTGACAAAACCATGTCCTGGACCACTATGTCCATGATTTGAGAACTCATTGCTTTTTTTATAAAGTATTTTTAATTTGTATTTGTGTATAGTATATTATCATGCTTTATAAGTTTAACAAGTTTCAGTAACATTCCGTAATAAATAACTATTTTAGGACTAGTCGAAACTATCCATGTTGTCGAGAAAGTCCGTCTCGTCTTAATGAAGTCAATAAATAAGTATTATTTATAAAATTTTAAGATAATAGATAATTGCTACAAAACTTTTTGTAATCATAATATTAAAAGGTGCAAAAATATTCCGAAAATAAAATTATTAATATTTAGTGAATTTTTCAAAGTGACGAAAAAAAGTTACTTTTTAACAATGGAAATTTCACTTGGAAAAAGAATGAGTATTTTCAGTCATTTTGGAAATTTCCTGTACAGTTTCTTTAGAATTTCGTAGAATTCTTCTTCGTTTATAAAATCCAATTTTAAATATTTGAATGGAATAAAAGCAATTTCAACTTGATTGAAATATTTGAATGGAATAAGCAATTTTTCTTTAAACCCAGGTGAATTTTTATCATACACAATGATTTAAAATCCAATATCAGCTTACAGGATCAACGATTTAAATCTCTCCCAATTAATTACCAGTCAATTACACGTTTATATTTCTCATTATTTTCTTCAGAAAAAATATTGGGGAAAAAAGAAAGCAGTTTTCAACTGCCCAGCAATTCATTCACATACAAATACGCACTATGTATTTTCTTATTCCAAAACCGCATAAAAAAAGAAAAGCAACGCAAAAGGGAAAAAGTAAAAAAAATGAATCCCGGGATTTGATTTCGTGCATCGAATTTCCCTAAACTTTCCATTAAACCATTTCAAAACTTGAGCTGTTGCAAATGGAAGTCGAACGCAAAGAATAAAGAAAAGAGGAAAAGAAAAGAGGGAAAACGTAACAAAAAGGAGACACATTTTAAAGGGCAATAAAAGTTTCTAAGGAACACACGCGATTAATTTAATTTATTGTTTAAAGTAGGCGAGCACACACATAAAGGCTAGCGGGTTATCTTCTGTGTTACCCCTTACTCTCCCTTCTTTTAAGTATGCTAGCGGGACATTTTAATTTGAGACGATGACGCAGTCAAAGTGTAAATGAGATACCTAGTAGACAGATTTAATGACATCATTTTTAAAAGACTCGAGGAAAAAGAAGGAAAAAAAAAGTGTACAGTACGACGACATTAAAGTTATTGATATCGCGTTGGAAGTTGACGTTCACTTACCTTTGTATGAAGGCGACAAAGAAAATGCAAGCTTGTCGACTAATAACGATATGCAATATATGCATAAAAGTTCACTGGAGGGTTTTTCTCCAGATAAAAGTGTTAAATTGCGATGCATCAAAATATTGCTCGCTGAGATTGTTAGATTGTCAGAGACATTTTCCTCGCAGTTAGGAGTGTGAACAAATAAAAGTTGTTTTTTTTTTTTTTAAAGAGAGTCTAACACTTATTTGCTTTTCAGATGTACTGTATTGGTCCATGTTTTAAATTATTAAACATTTTGTTCTCTATAGCGTAGGAGATGGACTATTAAGATGAAAATTTATTTCTAAGAAAGTATTTCATTTAGTGTTATTGCGTCGGAAGAGTGATTTTTTTTATCTACTCTGTCGTTCTTTAGGCGTAATGAATACATTTTTTTAACTTTCTAGATTATTCAAAATGATATCTGGTTTTTGAAAAATTTGTAGTTTTATTGTTAGATTTATATAAATTTCATAATATATGCAAAAAGAGAATGCCATACTTAGTATTATTGTAAAGTCCTATTATAAGACATAAAATTAAGATGGGAAGCACTTTATCGGCAAGTATAATAAGATGTTATTTGTATTTTTAAAAGAGCAATCTATTTTTTAATTCTGCAGCAGTCAACAACTAAAATCGCATACAGAATGGGACACATAAATTTATGAATTACATAACATACTCTTCTAAGACAAACCCCTCACGAAACATGAGGATCTTGTGTGTATATAATGATACAGATGGTATGATGGTTTATGGAAGCTCCGTGTTTGTATGCATTCCATGGCGCCATTTACATATTCACAAGACAATTCATAGCTACACATGTCCCACATTTCAGTGATTGAGAACATGTTTCACTTTTTCTTTGATCTGAACTTTCATCAGATTTTGAACTAATTGTACAGAAGTAACAAGTTCATTTATTTCTCATCCTTTCATTGGTAAACCAATTTCCTTTGTTATACAGAAACGGACAAGACAAAAGTACGAAAAGAGCTACTTCAAATAGGAAATGGGGATACATTAAAAACCTCTATAATCTCCACAATTTGAAATGCAAGTATGCAAACGCGCAGAATTTTGATACAGGTACCATATGTCATTTTATGGGATAAAAATTCCATGCTGTTGCACTTGGTCAGTCAAATCAGCAATGACCCGTGCTGGCGTAATAGAGCTACGAGAAGATTCTTTCGAAGAAGATGGATTCTTTCGTAATATTGCATCATTGCTGGCAGAAGTAGTCACGGAAAGGTAATGTCTCAAGAAGACAGGTATCCAACTGCACACGGGTCACTACGACAACAGTCATATTCGCTTCTGGGCTATAGAACCTTGTACTGTGTCAGTAGTATAAATTTTATCTTCTGCTGGCACCAGAGTGACACAGGAAACATAAGGAAATATATTATTTAAGAAACAGCTCCGAGTAACGTTCATGGCCCTAACTCAAAATCACTGCCATATACGACTTCAGGAGTGTTGTTCATTGAACTGCGGAGCGGAGATCTATTGTGCTCTTAGGTGAGACGTCTGTCTTGGTGCCTAACCTATGTTGGTTAGAATCAGGTCAAGTGAGTGCTTGGTGTCAGTCTGTCTGCATTGTAGACACACTAGACCTACATGGTCTTTAGTCAGAAGTTATGGTCTTTAGTCAATCAGAAGTTAGAATTTTTAGTCGATATCCAAAGCATTGAGGAAACGAATTTTAAACTGGTGATTGAACCGATAGTGCAGCATTTTTTTATCACTATTCTAGAGAACGTTTCCCCAACTCTTCCCCATAAGGCTGATATCACCCAATGTGCTCTACGAAGTGTTACGACATGTTGCATTGTCCAAAATTTTTCTCCCATAGAACAAGTATGGAACATTAGATGACAAATCCACCGTCATCCACAACCAGTAAGAACCGTTGCTGATTTGACTGGCCAAAATAACACACGGCACCAACACAATGCATGCGCGTTTTCATGCTTGCATTCAAAATTGTGGATTTAATGTGGATTGTGGATTATAAATGTACCACTATTTCACAATTGAATGACTGTTCTTACACATAATTTAAACTGTGACCTTGAAACTGTAATCAAATAAATATGTTACTTAAACAAATGTTTGTCTGAATTTTACTCCTGCTAAACTAATTTTTCTTGGTAGATTGATTGATGTATTCTTTGGAGCTATTTAGCCCTGGAGCTCCATCTCCGATATGACAGGGTAAATACAGTTGAAACAATGAAAATTGCCCAGAATATATTTATAAATATAATAAAAAAATTTAACTGACAATTATAAACAAATAAAAAATAGAAATTAAACTAAAATTTTGCGCGGACGTTTTAAATCATAATTGGGAACGTAAGAGTTAATCACCTGGATTGCAGTATTTTCATGATTAAAAAGCGTGTCAAAAAATTTTAACAGAGATGTTATTTAAGAAAAACTTTTAAGAATGGAATGTTAATAGCTTTATAGATATCAGAATTGCGCATGAACCATTTAGCACAGGTAATTTGACTAATTTTTCTTGGTGTTGGGATTTCACTTTCCAACAGTGATCATTGATATGAACTAAGAACTCTCCATAACGTGCGAGACTCACATTTCATACATTCTAGAAATTTGCATATATGTCAGTTTTGAAAGTTGCCAGATACAAATAAAATAAATAAATTTAAAAAAATCCAGTATTTGGATAAAATGGGTTCGAATCCTGGATGGGTCGAATTAATTTTTAATTTATGTAATATATGTGAGTGTGTGTATTTCAAAAGGCTTTGTTTTTACTGCGTGTCCTTTTTCTGTGCTTAATTCTCATGCTAACAAAAAATTTTAAATTTTGATTTTCATCGTATTTTTTATATTTTTCTTGTTGACTTTAAAACGCAAAATTTTACTGTGATCAGAATGATATCTTATTAAAAAGTCATTCGTCTAGTTTACATATTAATGTTAGCTTGTGTTTTAATTTTTTTTTAAAAGGGAGGTGTTTATCTCATTTTGAAATATGTGTATTTTATGCACAAGTGCAAAATTAAACTACGAAATTTCTCAAAATATAAATTGAACGGAAATTACTGTACTTTTTGAAGATGAAATGCAAAACAACAAAATATTCTCAATTTTGAAGTCTTGCAGGAACTGAGTTTTGTGTTAATACACAATCTATACCTGTTTAGCAAATATTCAAAAACAGGTTTTAAGTAATTCAAGCAATTGTAATTGTAAATTCAAGCATTCTTACATTCCTTATTAAAATTTACCAATAAATAGTTTCGAGTTTTTACGATTTTCTTTGAACGATCAAGAAGATAGAAGTAACCAAGAATTACTGCTTACCTACTACATTCTTTTAATATATATATATATATATTGACATTGGGACTTCGAGAATTTTAAGTTATTCATTTTCTACTTGCTTATCAAACAGTAATTAGATTAATTTTGATTAAGCAGCCAACAGGCGAGCAGAAATGCAAACAATTTTGTGGTAAGAGTTTATTCTTTGTACCGTTGAATTTCTATGCCATTTTTGTTCCATTTAAACAATTTTATGAGAAAAATTAAAATTTGAAAGATGAAATTTTTAAGTGGCATCTTAAATAAACCAATATATATATATAAACTCATGTTTGTGAAAATTGCAACACCATGAAGGAATCGTCATAATTGAATGAAATTTAATACACAGTTGAGTGGTAGTGGTACAAAAAATGATAAAATGTTCAAAGCAAACAAACAATAACAAGAGATCGGAATCAGTATTTTGTGTAGCCACCACGCGCCGCAAAAGTGCTGCTACACGACGTGGCATGGAGTCAAACAAATTTTGAATGTCTGCCTGACGAAGAGCATTCTATATTGTTTGTATGCGCACCCAAAGTTCGTCTGCAGAAGCAACAGGACGAGGATCACGAACGAGACGCCGACCAACGAAATCCACACATGTTCAATCGGCGACATATCCGGGGAATACGCAGGCCAAGGAAGAAGTTGTACCTGCCGCGTTGCAAAAGAAGGATTGAACCGTCCTAGAGATATGAGGGCGGACATTGTCCTGTTGAAACGCAGCGCCTGGCAAGCTTTGAAGAAAGGGAACAGCTTGGGGCTGTAGAACTTCGCTGATGTACCGGTTGCTGTTCAGATTGCCCACAATTCTTAGCAATTGAGATCGTCCATGATATGCTATGGCACCCCCAGACCATAACTCCGGGTGTTCGTCCACTGTGGCGTTCGATAATGCATTCCGGAAGGTGGCGTTCACCGGCATAGCGTCTGACACGAATGCGGCCATCATGGTAATACAAATTAAAGCGGGATTCGTCAGAAAACACGACATGCTGCCAATCAGCAAACCCAGTCTCTATGCTGAGCGGCCCATTGTAGCCGCAGGCGGCGATGGTTTAGCGTGAGAGGGATCCTGTATAAAAGGAGTCCTTGCACGCAGTCCACGCTGCAGCAGACGTCTACGAATTGATGAAGCACGCAATGAAACACCTGTAGCTATTGACCACTGTGCTGCCAATTGTCTAGAGGAAGCTGTACCAGGTGTCTATCATCGCGAGGTGACGTCACATTTCGGGGTCCACTCCCGGATTTCCGAGTTGTCCGACACTCGTCCGTCCACTGCTTCCAAAGACGCATCACTATGCTGCTGTTACGCTGCACACGAGCGGCTACTGCAAGATAAGACAATCCAGCTTCACGAAGGCCGATGATTCTTCCCGTTCAAACTCTGTAAGTTGTTCAAATCTCGCTCTCTTTCGTCGAAAGGCATAAGTAACGATTGAACTAACGTTTACCACTAGCAGATAACCACCGGTAACCATACACGCCTCGCTACAGCCGTCTATTTATTCGGATCCATCCGCCGTTCAGAGGGCGCTGCTCAGCATACGCATGCGCTACGGATTTGAAATTCTAATCATTTGCATATCATGCGCTAATTTGCATTTCCTGAAAATTTCAGCTCACTCGCGTAAGTCCTTCATGGTGTTGCAATTTTCACAAACATGAGTTTATATATTCATGTTAATAATTGTAAAAATTAATTCAATTGGATTAATATGTGTTAAAATTATTTTATATGTTGCATAAAACACACAAACCAATGTATAGAAGACACTAAAATATGAAATATACGTTACTACATGGAAATCCTTTTAAAAAGCACCTGAAAGTGAAACATTTTTTTAACACTGCCAAGTAATAAATAAATCTTACTATGAAGGATTTAATCTAAGCTCCACTACTAGGTCATTTTAATGTTGTAGCACACAGAATATTAAACATTTTACTTTTTACACCAAGCTTTACCATCATAGGAAATTACAAAAATGTATGTTATTTTCTTAACAAAGTTAAATGGCCTCCAAACTTTATCAACTTTTAAATAAAGACTTTAGAATTTTTACTTTTTATTGAATCTACTTGTAATCAACTTTTTTTTTAATTTTATGTATATTGTTTAAATGTATTGATTTTTACTGTGAGTTTTATTTTGTTTTTTGCCTGTTTTATTTATTAATTTTCGTTTGTTTTAAATTTCCTGTTTACTCAGAATATTTGGCTATTATCTTTTGGAGAATTTATTTAAACACTTTTATGAAAGAATGATGAAATCAAACTTATTGAGGAAATAGTTTCATATATTTTTTGAATTTGTTGTAGAATTTATGAGAGACATAATTTATTTATTTTTGTAATTTACCATGCATCTATAGTATTTTTTTAGCCTATTAACTTGTAAAAAGAAATTCATGCTTCGAATTTGCTTCTCCATTAACTAAATTACCAAAATGATGCAACTAATTTTAGTTTACCATCATTTAATATTGAGTATAACAGCTAATAAGTAATTTATTATGGTTTCTTTATGAATCCCTATTTAAAGAAACACAAAATAAGTTTTATGTCTTTTTTTTGTTTGTTTTATGTATTGCATACGTAAATGTCCATTTTTCAGATTGAAAAAATGAAAATAAAAACGATGTAAATTAATAATTATTTGTTAATATTCAAAAGAATAATTTTTCAAATTATTTTATAGCACAATTAGGCACAGTTAATAATCTGTCAATCACATTCAATTAACTTTGTATTCACAATCACATTTAATAAATTTTGTATCACAATCACATTTAATAACTTTCAATCACATTTTTAGTAACTTTGTATCACAATCACATTTAATAACTTTGTATCACAACCGCATTTAGTAACTTTGTATCACAATCACATTTAGTAACTTTGTATCACAATCACATTTAGTATCACAATAACTTTTTTTGTTTTAATGATGAGGAATACTAATAAACAATGACATTATACTGAAACCGAATACATGTAATTAGAGCGTTAATAATAAAAGATTTATTTTTGTAAGTATATGTGGTAATTGTTTCGTAATCAAAAATATTTCGTTGCAATTGGATTATTATGATAAATTTTAAATGAATAAATATTTTAAATAGTTCCATTATTGTACCAAAAACAAACTGCTTTAAATTCTTAAATTTGCTTACATTGATATTATTTAAAATTTTTAACAGGCTCTTTACTTCCGATATCACTGCATTCTGGGAAAATATGATTGTTCACCCTTTCGCGATTAAACGCCCATTTCTGTATCACCACTATTGCCTAGAGCTGTAACTCGGGCAATAGCGATTACCACCGAAACCCAGGTAACTCTAAACTTCTGATAACTCGTGTCGAGTCATCAGTAACGGTGAACGTCAATGATTGTCGCTGTGTCACCAATAACTTTAAACTTCTCTAAACGCCGGTGGGGAATCAGTATCTCCAAGCCAATGCATCACAATATATGCTTTTTCGTTTATCACTCGTTTTAAATAAAAACTGATATAACATTATATTTCACCATAAATTAAATAATAATCGAAAATAAGATAAGGAATGCTTTATAAAATTTTAGACTTGTGTTTTATGATAATAAATGAAATATGTGAAACTTCCTGAAAGTTTCGTCCTAGTTTAGTAGGCCACATACAAGGACAATATTTATATTAATGCATAGAATATTTTGTATCTATTTTTTCCCCCAATTTCATTTTCAAATATTTCTCAAAGTTACTTATAATAATTATTTTAATTATATATATTTTCTGTACGTTGAATGAAATCTGTCAATCAATCATTTGATAGAGATACACGGTTTAATAGTGATATACAAGTCTAACTATGTGCATTTCATTAAATTTTGCAAAACTTTAGCTAACATAGCAGATTCACTATATTCAGCGCTTCAGCAAGATCAATATGTATGTATACATGTATATATTGATCTTTCTGTATATATATATATATATATGTGTGTGTGTGTGAGTGTGTGTGTGTGTGTGTGTGTGTGTGTGTGATGTATAGTTGTGTATGTATACGTGTGTATGTGTATGTATGTATGTATGTATGTATGTATGTATGTATGTATGTGTATATATATATATATATATTATATATTAAATTTTTCAGTTTTCACGTTTTTTCTTAACGAAATCAAATGTGAAAATTTTGTCGTTTGATTTAATGCAATTATTTTTTTAATCCATTTTTAGGTCCCTGTCCTGCAATGGTGAGCGCATAGAAGTATTGTGTACTTTGCTTAAAGTGATTCAATCAGGTAAGAAGTCATATTATTTATCAAAGTAAATGTTTGAAAAATAATACATTTGTGCCATTATATGTTTTGGTATGGAAATTTTTTTCAAAATGCACTGAAACTATTTTTTTAAAATTGTAGGCTTTCGAATAAGAAACAGAGACCCATATTCTAAAGGTTCTAAGTAATGAACTCAACTTTGTTTTGCTGTCTGAAATTTAATTCAATAAATATAGAAATGTCTTTTAACATTATTTCTTTTCTGTTGAAAATGATGAATAGACCACAGTCAATCTGTTATCAGCCAATGGTGCCAGCTCTGTTTGAATGTAACAAATAACAATAATTCAGAAACATAAGCTTTAAATAAAAATTTTACAACAGAAATTATACACGAACTTACATTAAATCATACTTCATAATAGTAACTAATTGAAATCATTTATAAGCATGAAACTGCAATGTATTAAGCTAAGCTCTTCTAATAATTGAAGTTCTGTACATTAGAGAATATAAATCAATCAAATGTTAAATGTACACAGGTGGATCACGCGTTCATACATGTACATTGCATTTAGCTCTTGTGAAACTTCACTTAATATCACAGCTTTACTTGATCCATTGCTTCCACAATATTTTTTTCAAATACTTCCGATTTTCACCTTATTTCTTGTATACTTAATAATTAATGAAGTCAAATTCGAAGGAATTTGTATCTGGAAATAGGCCCAAAATAACTCGACTTATTTTAAGAATCGAATTAGCTAGCAGAAGTATCTCATAGCTATTGAATATTCTTATTGCTACTGATATTTTACTAGTAATGATATGCATTTTGTAGCATAGAGGCATAATAAAAAAAGACTTGGTGATATCCTTCTTCAATGAGCTTCAGATTTAAAGATATGTAATGTAGGGTATTTACGAATTATAATGCAACAGTATAAGAAATTTTTGGTAACTTGTATATCATATACAACAAATTTAAATGATTATCTACCTGCACATGACATGAAGAATTCCTGACTTATCTAATTTGCCCATGAAATGAAATCATGCAAAAATTAGATAAAATTATTCATTTTTTTTTTGTTTAGAGAATTATTTTTAGAAGAAAAAGTTTGGTAAATAAATGTTTTAAATCAATTTTTAAATGCCAAACATTTTCAAAATAATATGATTACTAAAAATATTGTAACGAGCCTTTGTTAGAATTAAGAAGCAAAATATTAATAATTAATAGCCCCACAAGATTTTATTTTCTTTTCTCACAGTAAAACTAGTTTTAAAAATTATAGTGAAATGCTTAATTACTTTTATGTATGTGTACGAAACCTCCCACATATGAACAAATATAAAAAATTATAAAAAATTGTCTCCTAACGTATCAGTTTTTTGGTGTAATTAACTGTTTGTTTACAGCAATAATTTAGGTTATAAGTCCATTTTAATTGCGTACACTAATTTTCGTTTAATTTGCATCATTCAATATTCATATTTTATTTTTAATTTCAGATTTTATATTTTATTTATATATTATCAGTTATTACTATTTTTTTTGGTTTAGTTTTTATTATATAGTACTATTTTTGTAAGAGCATTAAAAAGTATAGAGGTTGTATCAGAATCTATTCTCAATTAAAATTCCTGAAGACATTATTAGGTTTGGGATGAAATCTAAAATTTTTTTATTTATTTTTTCATTTATTAATATGACATTATTTTTTAAGTAAATATTTTAATTCTAAAACTGTAAACAGACCAATAAAAACATTTAACAGTATTCTTTATAAAGAATCTATAATTTTTGTAAAAGAATCTTTAATATTAAACAATCATCAAATAAAAGTCGTTTTTTATGTGATTTAACTCAATAAGAAGTCTAATGGATAAAATACCCAAGAATACTTTCGTAATCTTTTGATTTAATCAACGATAACTTGTTAGCCACCTTCCAGTCTTTTAAAAGGTAGATCTTGCAGACTGTTTTGGTACTAGTGCGATAACACAAAGAAATGGATAGAATTATAATTGGGAGAGAGTAACATATAGTCAAGAGCTTAAGTCATGTAATTTTTATGGTGGAATACTTTGCTCTTCTATTTTAAATCTTTTTGTAATTTTTGCTTTAATTGAGTAGTTACTATGCATGTTATAAACAAGTAGGTTATTCAGTGGTATAACTAGATTTCTACAATATAATATATTATGTTAAGCTGTATGGAATAAAAATTTGTTCAAAAAATAAGATTAGACTTCAAAACTTAAAAAAACAAATCTAATACCAGTGATTATAAGTAAGAAAGACATGTAAATAATAATATCTTTGACAAAAATTTTATTGGAGTCCTCTTGGCCATCATCGCTACCAAACACCAGTAAACGACGGTTGTACTTTTTTCTATTATTCTATTATTATAACTTTTCTACTTCTATTATTATAATAAATAAATAAAAATAATGTTAACGAACAATGCTGATCCAAACAAAGATTTCACTATTTTACCAAATAAATATCATCATCACTACTAAACACCATTAAACGAGGGCTGTTCCTTTCAAAACATATCCTCATATTCTAAATGTTCAACAATAATGTTATGTTCTTTTTGAAAAAAATCTCACCAAGGTTTTAATTGTAGAAATGCCGTGCTAAATGCAGATTTTTTCCCCCCAATGCTCGAGGCATGTCGTTGGAATGCTAAGTTATATCAACAAAACTGTTTGTACTTTACTATTTTTATACAAAATAAAAATGTTAACGAAAAATATTAATTCAAGCAAAAATTTCCCACAGAAATAATTATCATATCACTACCGAACACCATTAAACAAGGGCTGCTCCTTTAAAAAGCATATCCTCAACTTTTGAATATACAACAATATTTTTATTATGCTCTTTTGAAAAAAAAAAAAAAAATCTTCCGGAGGTTTTACTTGTAGAAATACCATATTAAATGCAAATCCCCCAGTGCTTGAGACATGTCGTTGGAATGCCAATTTATACCGACTAAACTGTCTGTACTTTTCTATTATTATGATAATAATAAATAAATAAAAATAATTCTAACGAACAATGTTTATCCAAACAAAGATTTCACTATTCTACCGAAAGAAATATTAACTTTTTTTTTATAAAGTTGTGCACAGAAAAATAAATACTTTAATTTTCAACTATCAAAATTCAAAGAGGACGACGAGCTCTTGCAAATATGAAAAAAAGCCTCAAATTCTTCTTTACAAACGCGTATTTTATTTCTTTTTAAAGGAAAACTAAATTTACTTGCCCTAGAGGCTTAACCAGACTCTTCTAAATCTCTTCGCATCTTGCTTCTGTCGGGAGAGCTACAAGAAAACAGTGAAAGTTTCTTTTCCGGATAAGCAAATCATTGAGAGGATATGGTATTTTCTATACAGTTTATTTATTTTTGAAAGAATGTTTTATCCTTGGAGAAAAGGAAACCGCTCCTTTGAGCTGATTTTGTATGAAATCCTCAGTAACTTTTGACTATTGAAAGTAGTTTCCTATTTAAATCTTACGCGCGGCCGGAATTTGAAACATTTTCATTCCCGCCTAAATTACTCGGGTTCGGTTCCTTTCTCCGCAAAGAATTTATAATGAAACGAAAAATAACAACAGCAATAAAAAAAAATACTATATATATATATATATATATATATAAACACGCATTTTTTCCATGTATCTTTTTTACTATTTGTCTTCTTTTATTTCGAAAAATAAATCTTGGGAAGAAGAAAAATGAATTTCCAACTTAGAATAAAAATGCGATACCAGGTTTCTTAAAAAAAAAAAAATGTTTTCTTACTTTATTTTCTTTCATTGTTATTGTCATTTTTCTTCCAAAACACGCGAATAAGAATTCCGAGAAAAATTCGATGCGAACCTCGGATACAGTTGGCTGTGACCAGAATTAAATTTAAGGATTCGCATCCGGTTTTCACGGCAGGCGAATATTTTAGAACTTTTCTAAGTATTGGCCACTCATAATACACAATGAAGGGCTATACTGCTCAGGGAAAAGCGTAACGAAACAGCTGTGCTGTTTGCTGTACCTTCTTCAAAGGACATACAAGACGGGAACGAATCGGAAAATTCAATAACAGTTAACTAACCAAGGATGCTAAACATGTAGCCTGCATTGGAATAAGAAATGCACCAAACTCTGTCTCTTTCTTTATACAAACAAAGCTAATTTTTATCTTAAAAATTACTTTTATCAATATTTGAAGGTCATAGGACCTACAGTAAATATTAACCAAGATGCATATTTTTTTCTTGAAATATTTTTCTCGTGAATCTTTGCTTCTAGTATTCAGAAAGTCCAGTTCATTTTTTTTTTTTTGAAAAATACTAGTGACAATACTGTGAAGCAACTTTGTTGCCATCACTTTATACAATATTTCGATTCATTGTCCCTATATTTCTTATATACCAGTGGAAATTACTTTGTTGCCATCACTTTGTCTTCACTAATTCACCGAACATACTAATTCACTGTGAAACAACCATATGGGACCAACAGTGGTAAAATGTGTGGTATCATGTAAATTATTTGCATTGGTGGTCATTTGGCGATATTTTTACTTTTGGCGCCAATCGGGTTCTTACTAAAGGAAAAGTACCAATTTTTTTTTAACTACAAAAATATAATTTTTCTTTATTAAATCTTTCGCTTATTATTACGAGTTTCTTATCCCAAATTATGTGAAGTTTTTGTAAATATAACAGTTGAAAATTTTACAAATGCATTCTTAAAATTATTTGTGATTCAATATTTATATTCAATGTTTTCGTGCATTGGATACTTAGGTTAAAGCACATGGTATGCTTAAAACTCGACAATTTTTAAGTAACATTTTCTTTTAATTATATTCGTTAATACATAATTGTTTGTGGACTTTAAACATCTTGATTTACTGACATGAAATGTCATTTAAATGATATTGCACAATTTAATAAATGTAGCGCATTTGATTTAGATATAATATAAACTTAAGAAATTCTCTTCGGTCGTGTTGTGCACACAAGGGCTAAACAGACCGGGACCTACAGTTTAATGTGTGGGATTCCGAACCACTCACAAACATCCATGCCACCGCCATTCAAAAATTGAAGTACAAAATGTTAAAAGTACACAAACATAACATAATCATACAACAATGAATAAATTAACAATGTACTACAAAATGTTACAAAAATATTATATAAAATTAATGAATTGAAAAACTTAATTGTAAATACTTTTCTTTTTCTGCATTCTATTATTTTAAAATATTTTGGTTTTGTATGATTTTTTTAATGTTATTTATGTCGCATATTAAGTAATGGTTAACTTTAACTGCTTACTGCTATTTCTACAATGTTTATTTCATTTACAAGATATATTTTAAAATTTTAGTAATGAATTTATTAAAATTAATTAATTTTAATTATTTCAATTGTAAAAATTTTTAATTATAATAATTATTTTAATTATTATAATTAATTAATTTTAATTAATTTTTTCAATGAAATAATTCGTTTTGCATAGCACAAAAATTATTAAAAATTGTTTTCACTTATCAATTAATATTTCTTAAATGGTTAACTATAAATCTTGAGAAAACAATTACTACTTTTTATATGGTTAATAAATCATATATTTTATTTTTATTCAAAATATAATAAAATTTGTTAGCTTATTTTAATATGAGTAACTTTACTTTTAATGCACTTTTTTGGTAAAAGAAAATCGCTAAAAATTTAACGTTTATAAAAATCAAAAATAACTAGTGGTCAACTCCATTTTAACACTCAACTTCTTCCGATAAAACAAATACAAAAGTTGTGATAATTTTACACGTTAAGAAATAATAAATATAAGTGAAAGAGATCGTGAGCAAAATTTCTTCAGTTTTTTTTTAAAAGTAAAATATCTAGCTGTCAATTACTGCCGAGTAAAAAGCTTATTAATTTCCAAGCTATTGCGATAAAAATTATTAGTTAATTACATCTTTTCCAAAACAATTACATGGGTTCACGGTAGCAAATAATGAAGAGTAATCTTGTAAAGCTTAAAGTACGCTTCTTAACGTAAAAGTAATTAAAAAAGGCATTAAATATTTTCTTCTTGGAAATTCATTTATATGAAAGCCGTTCTCAAACACAGTAAAACGCGAAGTGGTTTCTGACGCTTTTTAAACAATCCGATTTTGTAGCCTTTAGTAGAAAGGATAATTTAAATCTTCACCAGATATTTATTCAAAGAATGCCATATATTTCCCTAATCGACTAAAAGTTATGACAGTACTGAGGCGAAACCTTAAATGGATCTTAGAACGGAGGAAAAAGCTGTTTTAATTACTTCCAGGTGCCTCTTTTCTTTGCATTAATGCTCACTTTAAGAGTAATTGCATTTCAAGAGAAAAGTACTGCTAAAAGCATAGGTTTATAGGTTTTTATCGCTCTTGTGTGTGGATAAACACTCCTTAAATTTTAATTTTCTTGAGTAGAAACAATTTCGAATAAAATCTTAAATATTGTGAAATAAAAAAGTTTGCCATAGAATATTTAAACAGCAACAGCGAGTTCGTTGATTTCTGTGGCATACAAGAACTTGAATAAGAATTGCTCCGCATTTCAAAAACTAAAGAGTTAATAGTGACCACATATAAAATCATGGGTATCGTTTACAAATATAAAAGCTGCGTTTACTTGCGGCAGAATATTTATTCATAATGAGTTTGATATTTTGGTTTCAGCAGTTATTACATATGTACAATGAAAGTCAAAATAAGTTTACAAAATGGCGTATTAATGTCAAGATAAATTTCCGTTGATTAAATTATGGAGTTTTTTTTTATTAGTGACATTTTTTAGAACTATGGAATATGTAGGATATTACATTTTTTAAAAAAATCATTTTTACAAATTTTTTAAGTTTTATCAATATTGCTTAACAATTTGATTAAGAGAAAATTGTACAAAAATTAATTACAATGCCTTCTGAATTTTATCATGGAAATTACGAATTCACCGTTCTATATCACATTTTTGTGTTAATTGTAGCTAAATGATATTTGATATCTTGATAATTTTTTGTTATATAAGTTTTATGCTAAGTTTTTTTTGTAAGTTTTATGCTTTTGTTTTATACGTTATAAGCTATGTTATATATGTTTTGTTTATTTTGTTATATGTTTGTTTTTTAATATGTTGCCTTCAAAATTTTATCATGGCAATTACATATTCATCATTTTTTATCACTTTTTTTGCGTTAATTGTAGCTAAATGGTAGTTGATATCTTGATAGTTTTTTGTTATATAAGTTTTATACTTTTGTTATATATAAGTTATATACTTTTGTTATGTTACATATGTTGTCTTTGGAATTTTATCATGAAAATTGCATATTCACCACATATTACTTTTTTTTGCGTTAATTGTAGCTAAATGGTATTTGATTTATTGATAATTTTTTTTATATAACAATAATATAATATTCTCTTTGACATTCCCTTTTTAAAGTTTAATATTCACCGCCAATGTTTAATTGCCTAAGATTGAGAGAGAATTGTTAAATCTTTTTGTGCTAAAAGAAAACTGTACAGAAGTTAATAAAAATATCGTCTGAATTTTATCATGAAAATTACATATTCACCCCTCTATATCACCTTTTTTTGCGTTAATTGCAGCTAATGGCATTTGATATCTTGATAATTGTTTGTTATATAACAATAATACAATATCTTCTATTGTCCTCGCCTTTTATTAAAGTTTATTTAATATTCCTCGTCAATGTTTAATTGCCTCTTAAAGCGAATTTATCTGATAGCGAATGGAGACATACAAAAAGAGAGAACCCTTTTTAAATGTGATGTTTTGTTGAATAATCCTTGAAAAATCCGATTTATTCACATTTTTTGAAACAATCTCCATTTTTACAATTCCATTGTTTAAATGTCCACAACTTAATTAATTCCCATTGTTTAATAGTCTGTATAAAAGTACTGCTTGTGTTCCACTATATGTTTAATAAATATATTATTTTAATTCATTACTTTTTGGTATATCTCTAAGAAATATAATAGCACCATGTAATTTCATCAGATCCTATATGGAATATTGATTCTCTTTAACTTCAGGAAATTAAATTTCTGCTTTATAAGTCTGTATTTACTTTAGCAACTTATTGTTTAATATTTTTTTGCGCTTCACTTAACATAAATTCTATTTAAGTAATTTAAAATGTTAATATAAAATGAAACAAGTTTTCTTGTGTTCAATAAAGTTTCTGATATGAATATTTCCTTTGTAATGTAAAAGTAATTACATTTTTTTTATTTAAATATTTAATAGGAAATTAAATTCTTAGATTATCAGCTTTCAAGTATTTTCTAGTAGATCCGATACGATTATTTCTTAGTTTATAGAATTAAATTGTAAACAAATGTATAAAATTAGATACCCAAAATTATATTTACCAATACAAGTTTTTATCGCCTGCAGATATAATATTTATTATTAGCTCTTAAGCCTCTTTAATTTAAAGACTATCTCTATTTTATTGTAAAAAATTTATTTAGGTTGTTGTCCCATAATAAACTTTACATTTTTTAAACTTAAAATTAAACGAAAGATTTCCATTGATTAAAAATATTAATCAAAAAAGTTTTTAGCGATTTGAAGAATGATAATCCTTAGATAAAATATTTCATCTGGAAAATTAAAAATGGAACATAAATAAAAATATTCCAAATTAAATTCAGAAGAAAAATGAACAACTCTGCAATTTTCGCAGTTGCTTGGCCTCTTGTTTTTTACTAATTTATTGACCTTTTATAATGGAAAAAATAATTTGAGGAACAATGCTGTTGTCAAAAATGAAAGGGGCAACTGATGACAGCACTTTCATTTGTCAACTGTTCTGCCTTTACGTGCTGTATTGGAGAAAAACTGAAAAAAAACCCGATATTCTTTCACAATCAGAGCCGAATCTACTCATTTTACAAACCAGTGATTGTAGCAAATGCCATCTGTGTAAGAAATTAAATTTGGTCTATTCACATGCTAGCTAGCTTTCTTCACTACTGATTCAAAAATCAGTCTAAATTATTCAAGATGAAATTGGGAGTTATGTAAATAATTAAACTTATCTAATTAAGCATTTAATTATTTTAATAATTATTTATTATAGATTTAATCTAAGTAGGCATAGTATAATTTATTCATTTAATCGTATAACCTACTGATCCGAAAGTCAGTCTAAATTAATCACGATGAAACTACGTGTTATGTACATAATTAAATTTATGTAATTAAGCACTTAATTATTTAATAATTATTTATTATAAATATTTATTCAAAGTATAATTTATTCATTTTTATAGTATAACTTATTGATCCAAAAAGGCAGTCTAAATTATTCAAAATGAAATTGGATGTTATGTAAATAATTAAACATATGTAATTAAGCAGTTAATTATTTTAATAATTATTTATCATAAAGATTTATTTTAAGTATACATAGTATAATTTATTCTTTTAATCGTATAACATATTGAAATTAACTACAACTTCTTTTAATTAGCAATACAAAGCCAGTTAAATTTCTGAAATCATGAACAGTAAAGAAATCCCAGATTAAAAATTAATCTGAAAAAAAAAGTTCAATGTATTTTAATCAAAAAAAAGTATATATATATAAGAATAGAAAAACAAATTAAGTATCTTCATATTTAGATCAATATATTTCGAAATATTTTAACACTCACTCTTATTTCCCTTTTTAAACAAACAATCCAGAAAAGATTTCTTTCTTTTTTTTTTTTTTTTTTTAATTTCAAAGATAACATTTATCACATTTTAATTCTTTAGTAATCATAATTAAAGTTTCCAACGTATCGATCAATGTCTTCTTTAAATGATTTATATTTTTATTCAGCTAGCTCCATAACTACTGCTACCCTTTCTGGATAAACGCCAATAAAAAGGTTCAAAAATTGAAAATATTTTTGAGTTCGTGCAAATATGCGATAGTGAAGCTTGATGAAGGCTTATGCGTTCTTCACTCCATTCCTTATTGAAACAAAGAGATACTTATCATAGAAGAACCGCATTTTTCATTTGAAATTAAAAATAGCTTTCGAATATAGATTTTCAATTACTTAGTTTCAATACTTTTAACTAATTTAAGCGATAAGACATACTTTTAAAAGCAGGAATAGTTTGAAATTTGTAAAATAATTAGTATAAAATGACAAAAATATTAGTATTCACATTTTCATCGCGCATTATCTGAGTGATAAATTATTTATTATCCTAATTAATATTTTTATTTTTGTGAGCTTAAATCATTAAAGCATGTGTTGAAGTTTATATTAAATATTATTTCTAGTAAATATCAAAGTTTAAATATTATTTTTGGAAGTCTACAGCAATAATTTCTGAGTTCATGCAAATATGCAATAGTAATGTTTGATGAAGGCTTATGCATTCTTCATTCCATTCCTCATTGATACAAAGAGATACTTATCATAGAAGAACCGCATTTTCATTTGAAATGAAAATCTCGAATATAGATTTTCAATTACTTAGTTTCAATGCGTTTAACTAATTTAAGTAATAAGAAATAAATTTAATAGCAGGAATAGTAAAATAATTAGTATGAAGTGGAAAAAATATTAACATTCATATTTTATTCGTGCATTATCTGAGTGATAAATTCCTTATTAACATAGTTAATAATTTTAATTTTTGTGAGCTTAATTCATTAAAACATGTGTTGAAGTTTATATTTTAAAATTATTTCTAGTTAGTATCAAATTTTAAATATTATTTTGGAATTCTTCAGCAATAATTGCTGAGTTCATGCAAATATGCGATAGTGTAGCTTGATGAAGACTTATTAATTCTTCATTCCATTCCTTAATGATACAAAAGAGATACTTATCATAGAAGAACCACATTTTTCATTTGAAATGAAAACTCTGGAATATAGATTTTCAATTACTTAGTTTCAATGCTTTTAACTATTTTAAGCGATAAGACATACATTTAATAGCAGGAATAGTTTGAACTTGTAAAATAATTAGTATAAAAGTGACAAAAATATTAACATTCACATTTTCTTCGTGCATTATCTGAGTGATAAATTCCTTATTATCGTAGTTAATAATTTTAATTTTGTGAACTTATGCCATTAAAACATGCGCTGAAGTTTATATTTAATATTATTTCTAGTTAGTATCAAACTTTTAAATATCATTTTTGGAAGTCTGAAGCAATAATTTTATTACAGATAATCTGGCTGCATGCCAGTAATTAGTTTTGTGGTTTTCAACGTTCAATCTCAAACTTTTAGATTCGATAATGTTAATTCCGTAATTAAAACAGACTCGTTATTTAATATTTTATTTAATAAGTTCTCACCATCAAGATAAGAGTAGTAGTATTTAATTAATAAAATTGTTATTTGCTGGCTAGAACTTACTAACTAAAATTGTTATCTGATTTGCGTATTTATTTATTCTATCATAACGGAATACTTTTGTTTAAATTACATGGTTATAAATTAAATTCCAAATGTTTACACTAAAGTGTTTAAATTCTTAAGTGTTAGTAAAAATAAATGTTATTAATTTTAGTTTTCTGATTAATAAAAATAAATTGCACTTTATGAAGCAAAAAATTATTTCTTTTTAAAATAGAAGCTAAATATGTAGGAAACTTAGATGTTATATTCATTGCATTAAAAGAATAATATTTGTTATTTGTTTAAAATTTATTACATTTTAAATCATGGGTAAATCAAACTAATATTTTTTTTTTCCCTCATTTAAAAGTAATATTATCTGTAGGTATTATAGGTTTCCTTATTTAAAAGTAATAGTATTTCCTTTCATTTTTAAAGTAGAAGATAAATGTGTAGGAAAACAGATGTTATTTTATATTGCAGATGTAATGTCAGATGTTATTTGTTATATTGCAGATGTAATTTTTTATTGCTTTGAAAGAATAATATTTGTTATTTGTTTAAAATTTATTACATTTTAAATCCTATGTAAGGCAAACTAATATTTTTTTCCTCATTTAAAAGTAGTAGTATTTCCTTTCATTTTAAAGTAGAAGATAAATCTGTAGGAAACTTAATTATCAGATATTTTTTATTGTATTAAATAATAATATTTATTTTTTTTTTTTTTAATTTACTACATTTTAAATCATGGGTAAGTCAAACTAACACTTTTTTTCTCATTTAAAATTAATATTATCTGTAGGTAATATAAGTTTCCTTATTTTTAAAAGTAATAGTATTTCCTTTCATTTTAAAGTAGAAGATAAATGTGTAGGAAACAGATGTTATTTCATATTGCAGATGTAATGGCAGATGTAATTTTTTATTGCAGTGAAAAGAATAATATTTGTTATTTGTTTAAAATTTATTACATTTTAAATCATGGGTAAGGCAAACTAATATTTTTTTTTCCTCATTTATAAGTAGTATTATTTCCTTTCATTTTAAAGTAGAAAATAAATCTGTAGGAAATTTAAATGTTAGATGTTATTTTTTATTGTACTGAAAGAATAATATTGGTTTTTTATTTGATATTCATTACATTTTAAATTATGTGTAAGGTAAACTAATATCACTTTTTCTCATTTAAAATAGTATTCCTACAGATTATACTCAAATTTCAGTTATTGCCAAAAATAAGGAAAATTATTTCTATCCAAAAATATTTTTAAATCATAATTAATAATCGTTTTTCTTAATGTCACTAATCAGTCTGTAAAAATTATACATAAGTATTATTTCAGTTTCAAAGTACCCAAAATAGTAAACTATTATAATAAAAAAAAATTGGGGGAAAATTATTAAAAAATTAATTAATTGTATACGAAAATATAGTCAAGTTTGTATATGCAAAATAAGTAATTAATACTAGGTTTCCTCATTTAAAAGTAGTAGTATTTCCTTTCATTTTAAAGTAGAAGATAAACTTGTAGGAAACTTAAATGTTAAATGTTTTTTCTTTATTGCACTGAAAGAATAATATTTGTTATTTGCTTAGAATTTATTAGATTCTAAATCATGCGTAGGGTAAACTAATAGTTTTTTCCCCTCCAAGGAATATTTTGATATTTGAGACTGTAGATTTGTAAGTTTATAAAATCTCGCTAATTATCTTTTAAATTATAGAACCCTCGAAAAAAATTTTAAAATTCAAGTGTACATTTTTCTTGTTTAAATTTAAAATATCATATTTAAAATATCAATCAATGCCTTAACTGTACAAATTTTACAAAAGAGTATTCGTATGCATTTTGTCAATTCGCATTTTAAAATTAAACTACAATCGAAAAAGAGTGCGTTTATTCAAACAAATATACAATTTGAGAAAAAGTAACTGTTTAAAAATTACATCAAGATCGTATTTGAGGGTACAATTTAAATTTCATTTATTCTTTAAAACTGCCAAAATAATGAAAATTATTTCTATCTAAAAAGTTTTTTTAAATCATAATTTGTGTCATTTTTCTTAATTTCCCTAAGCAGTCTATAAAAATTTGTAAATGCGTATTGCTTCAGTTTCAAAGTACTTGAAATATTAAATTATTGCAATACAAAAATTTTGAGGAAAATTATTAAAAAATTAATTAATTGTATATTAAAGTGCAATCAAATTTGTATATGCGAAATAAATATTTCATAAAGATAAATATTTAATCCTGCATTTTTTTTCAAACATTACTAAACGCTTTTATTAATTGCAAAAGTTTCATTTTTAATTATTTTTATCACTTAAAAACTTTTTAAGGAGAGACATAATGTATTTATAATGATTAAAAATATCTATACTTTTTTTAATTTATCACAAAGTGCAATGTTATAAAATTTTATTTATAACTCTTTAACGTCAAACTTTTTAACTTTTTAAAACAAACTTTAAAAAAGAGCATAACATTCATTAAATAGCGCAACTTAAAGAAATATTTTTAATGACGTTAATAAAACTTTTTTTTTCCAACTAACCCGACTTGTAAGCGTGTATGCTTTCCGCAAAAGCATCTTTAGTTCGATTTGGCTGTCATGTTTTTCTCCTAAGAAGAAAAACGGTGATACTATATTGATGAGCATCTCAATTAAAAGTGATTGAACAATCATATTTTTTAATTCTTTTCTATGCAGGATCGTCAAAAAATTAAAAAGTAAAAAAATGAAGGAAAAGTCTCCAAGAGATAGCGTGGCGGCATCCAAATATCCTGCCAAACTTTAATCCCCGTTGTATGGCGTTACATGTACGATAAAATTAATTTGATAGCAAACAAATCGAACGTTTTTTAACTTCTATTAATGAGCGCATTCTAGATTACGGTGGGTGAAAAAAAAAAAAAAAAAAAAATAGCACCTGACGAACCGTTGAAAAGAGAAGTTGCAATTTGCATACTTTACTTATCTCCCTTTTCAAAGTTCGTTTAGCGTGTTAACTTCATTACGAGAAGATTTTGGAAATAATATTTTTTTTTTTTTTTTTTTTGAAAAATAATTAATTAAATAAAAGCAAAAACTTGGCGAAAACTGTTTTTAAAAAATTAGATTTTTAGGGGTTTTTGTGTACATGCGTTCTGTAAAGGTAAATCGCTTATCTATCTTTCCGTGTGCATGCGAATGCGTTGATGTTCAATCACAGCTGGAATGAAGGGTTTCGACCATTTTTAATGAACTCCTTTTCCACAAACATTTTAATTATCCGCACCCGTCGTTTTCTCAGCCATTAATGCTCGATTAGGAGTAATTACGTTACACCTTCTTCATTCCACTGTTACCAGGTGACCAGGAAAAGAAACCTGGGTGTTTCAAAGGGGGATCTGAACCCCTCAAAGCACAAATAAACTCCCTTCCCAGCATGTCACTGGATACATAGTCTGAGGCTGATCCGAATCTTTCAGTCGCCCCCAAAATCTGAATTGTAAATGGGTTGTGAATGTTAGAAACATCTAGTTTAATAAATTCTGAGCTATGTAATAATTGATCCCCCGAAGACCACCGCATTACAATTCAGAAATTAATTCCGTCCTTCTATCAAGTTTCCTTCTATTTGCATTACGTCTTCTGAGATTAATCCCTATTACAAATACCGATACCAAAATATATGCAAAGGAAGTGAAAGCACAGGTTTCATGCATATCTATTTACCTGACCCTTATTATATAAATAAAACAAAAGGCCACCGTAGTTTGTTTCTGAAAGTTGGTGGTTTGGTAATGATTTATTCACGAAATACTTCTGGTACGCTGTGGTTGGAGATTTCTTGATATGCGAGCGTTTGAGATTTCTAATTGGAAACATTGTTGGTGTCCGAAGTTTTGAAGTTAGCAGGCTTCGATAGAAGTATTTCAATTAAATCTTATGGTAACTTGAAAAAATATTTTTAAAGGACTTATTAGGTGTTGAATTCTATTCAGATTATGACCACAAATACATTTAATACACAGCTAGTTATTTTAATTGAATTCTGAGGTTATTGCTTGATTTCCTCAGAAACAATTTATTTAACTAAATGAAAACAAAATTAAGATTGCGTTCCATTCATTTTATATAGAAATCAAATAAGCGAACCAGAAAATAATATATATACAAAAATGTAATGTCGGCATGTGGCCGTAGTATATAAAAATTATATCCACATATATGCAATAAAAGTATATGGGAAAAAAAAGGGTACACATATGTGTTCTAATAATAATAATAATATTTTCAATTTCTAGCATGTAGATAATGAGTTATAAGGTCTAACTTAACAATATTTATACAGCAATGATATTATGTAAAGGGGCCTGATGACCAAGTGACTAGAGCTTTGACATTCGAGTCCTGGCCATGGATGCTTGTAGTGGTCCGGAAACTACCTTAAATCGCAGTTCCAGGTCTAATTTGATTGTTGGGCTCAGGGCTGACAACCCTATCCTGTAAAAAAAGAAATCATCTCTTGTTTGGAATTTTGCCAGTAGGTAGACCGCCTTGGCCTACCATGGGCTGTTGTGCCAGGGGAGTTAGTTAGATATTGTGTAAAATAAAATATTATCAGTGCTGATATACGACAAATTCCCTGTTCTTAAAATTTAAGGATTTTGTAGTAAATAGTTGTAAGAAAATTAATTTTTTTTCTTCTAAAATTAATTAACTTCTCTTAATGAATAGAATGAATTCCTAAAAATAAACAAAAAAGTATACATAAGTCAATTCTTCTGAAGAAATTAAGCGTTAGTGATCAATTAAGAAAGGATCATTATAGAAATGGTAATTTTTTAAAACAAATTAAATGAATTAAATAATGAGAATTTCCCAAGAGATAAAAAAAAAATAATAAAGATACCATCATTCAAATAAAAAAATTTCTCTTTAAATACCAGAATGATAGTTGATTAAAACATCTGCAAGGGTGTTCGCAAACTGTTAAAAACTTTTATCATTGACCATTTTAGTGGCTGCAACTAACTATTAGTAATTACTACACATTAAAAGCAAAAAAGTGATAAAAACAGGCCTCGAATAATAAAAATCCATCAGCTATTTTTAAAACAGTATTATTATACGTTATTAAACTGATAAGGATAACAACCTGCTGTATAATTTTGTAAAACTACAAAACTACTGCTATTCGGAAAATAACTGAAGAGATATAAATTTTAAGTTACCTTTCGCATTACTTTGAAACTTCTAATCAATAACAGTTTTAAGCAATTATTAAGGGAAATTACCTGACGGTTATTGTAACTTTTCGATAAAACGATCAAAACGATGATAAAAAAAGTATGCCAACATTGACAAAGTTTAAATTTCAATATTAAGCACTGAAATATATTTTTATTTTAAAATAAATGTGTTACGGTTTTGCATTTTTGATACGATATGATATAAACAAAAGCATCTTATCTAAATTTACTACGCATAAAAGTTAAATTTTTTAATCTTTTCTGCATTTCTGTAAAAACATGTGCTAAATTTTTGATCTGCTTATTTTGTAGCATATAAATAGTTTTTAATATGTATCAAAACAATGTTTAAAAAATATGCCAACACTGTCAAAGTACAAACTTAGATATCAAACACTGGAAGCATTTTAATGAAAAAAAACATAATACACAAATGAAAAATGAAAACAACAAATAAACACATGACATAAACAAAACATCTAAAAAATTAACTTTCATGCATAGTAAATTTAAATATCTTTTTCTGCATTTCTGAAAAGAAACATATGTAATTTTTTTATCTGCTTATTTTTTGTAGCATATAAATAACTTTTAATGTACATCAAAACGATGATAAAAAAATATGCTAATACTGGCAAAGTTTAAATTTCAATATTAGACACTGAAATACATTTTTATTTTAAAATAAATGTGTTAGGTTTTTTGCATTTTTGATACAACATGATATAAACAAAAATATCTCAAAAAAAAAAATTTAACTTTTATGCATAGTAAATTTATTTTTAATTTGTTTATTTTTTTTTTTTTTTTTTTTTTTTTGAAAACAAACATACGTTATTTTTATTTGCTTATTTTTGTAGCATACAAATATGCATCAAAACGATGATAAAAAATATACCAACACTGGTTTTGATATTTGACACTGAAATACATTATTTTAAAATAAACGTGTTAAGGTTTTGCATTTTAATACAGCAAGATATAAACAAAAAAACATCTAAAAATTTAACTATTAAAAATTAAAAATAGTAATTTTTTTTTTTCTGCATTTCTGAAAAGGAACATATGCTATTATTTTATCTGCTTATTTTTTGTAGCATTTTTAATACGTAATATTTATTTCACTTTTGTATTTCAAATATATATCTCTTATAGCTAAAATAATTCAATTTTCCTCAATCTTTATATTTTAATTTTAGTGATTAAACATTTTTACACCTTAATAAAAACAATATAGTAAACTGTTATTAAATTTTGCTGTATATAATTCCATTTCTATAAAATAAACACAATTTTGTAATCAAATAATGGAAAAAGGAATACAAAATAATTATAACGAAAAACATTTATCTTAATAATCATTTATGGATTTACAAAAAACATATATAAAAAGGCGAAAGTTCAATCTATAATTATAAAAAAAAAAGAAATACAAATACATTACAAATTTTAAAAAACGATGAAAAAAGTACATTCGTAAAAAAAAAAATAATACTTTTAATGGAAAATATTAATCTTTTGTCAGTTAAAAGAAAAGGAATTTCAAGTTGAAAGATTAGAGTACAGAATAAAAAATATATATAAAAAAAATATAATAGTTTGAAAATGGATTATTGAAAAAAAATTTGATTTATTTAGTAGAAAAGAACTCGGCTTTTGAAGATTTTTTCTAATTTACTTTTATTTAGACTAATTTCGAATTATGTTTTCAAAAATTAAAGGTAGCGGAAAATCATAATCAATATTTTGTGTGACGATATTTCCTTATATATTTTCAGGTATTTTTTTTTTTTTTTCCTATAAGAAATACTATGGGAAAATTAGAATTTAGCACCTATTTAGTAAAAACGTTATACTTAAACAAAAGAGACGCTAAAAACTTTTTCAATGTCTTCACACACTTTCTAAATCTTATATTAAAAGCGCATTTGATAATTAAAAAATAGAGATTAGAATCTCAGATAAAACTTTTAATTTATATTGAAAATTTAGAAAATATTTCATTGCTGATTGGAAAGTCCAAGATTTATTATAAGGAAGTTAACTGAAATTAATTAATTTCATGTTATATTTTCCTTTAAAAAGATAGTTTTGAATAAAAAAAAAAAAAATATAAGGAAAATTATTTTTAAGATGTAAAAAAATGTGAATTGAATTTAATCGTTAATTGAAAAAAAGTTTTAATCGATTAATCGTTAATCGTTAATTAAATATAATTTTTTTTTAAGATATATTTCTAGAAATGGAAACATACTTTTCGCTTTCAGATATGTGCATAGAAATTATATCGAAATAAATTATTATGCAGAACGAATAACACCATTATAGACAAAATTTCTAAAACTTTACTTAATTTACAATGAAATGTAAATGTTTGATTAATTAATTTAGTTAGAAATTTCCCTCATCTTGATTTTAAATATTTTTTATTTTTATTTATTTATATTTGTTTATTTATTTTTTTGTTTTATTTTTCAAATTATAAGTTGATTATCAAGCATTGGTGATAGAATATCTACATAATAAAAAGCAATAACTTTTTTTCTAAAATATGTAAAAAAAATACTCTGAATTATAACCGTTGATCAAAAAGAGATGTGCATTGATAAACATTCAGTTATCGGGTTCAAACTCGGTTTTTGCATGGGTGTTTGTAGCGTGGTTCGGAATCCACTTTAAGCCGTAGGTCGGTCCTAATAGGATCGTAGAACGCTGCGGGGGCATTGTTACTCCGTCCGTGGCACCATCAAGTTACACGCGCCCCCTGGGTAATGCTAAGTGAGTAACATCGGTGCAGCCCCTTATGGCGAAGTTCACGGTCTATTTGCCGCCGCATTAAAGGAAAAAAAAAACCATTCAGTTAACCAATTTTTTTAACATTAGCGAATACATTTTTTAACTCTAGTACAGAAAAAAATATTAGAAAATATATAGTCTGGAAAATATTAAAAAATCAATAAACAAAAATAAGTTAAGAATTAATTTAAATTCATTACTAAAAATTTTTGGGTGAATAAATCCCTTGTATGCCATCTGTTAGATAAAAAATATTCCTGTGAACGATTAAATAAATGGTATTTTTATACCAAAGTATCTGCTATATTATTCTTTCTGAAATACTTTTAGTGATGGTCCAGAATTTTTGATTCAAATACGGTATTTTTCTTTATATTTCAAGCAAAATTCTTTCTAATTTCGAATTATAGTTTAAATTAATAAATTTTAATAAGTTTTTTTTTTTTTTTTTTAATACTTCTTAAATATAATAAAATACTTTTGAACATATTCATACGTAAAACATTATTTGGCCAATTCGTTAGTTGTGCTGACAACTAAATAATAAATGATAGAAAATAATGTATCTTCCTGAATAATATATATCTTCATGTACTTAAATCGATAAAAAATAATGCATCTTCCTGAATAATAATGTATCTTTATGCATTTAAACTGATTGAAAATAATGTATCTTCTTATATATTACATATCAGAAGAAAAAGAAAAATTATGTTATTCAGAGATCACAATATAACAGGCGACTTTATTAAAAATCTAATGCGCCCAGTAACTTGGCATGGTGCAGCGAGGGGGCTAGCTACTGTATTTAGAAATTTCTTCTTCATCTTTTGAACATCGATAGATCTCGTGTACCACTTATGCATACCACAAACAGCCTATCGACGAGTGAAGGGGAAAGACAATGCCTTCGGAAGACTTTTAGGCGTAACTGCCCTTCAGTTGCTTGTCATATGAGAAAACCTTTAAAAAAATTCCATCAGGCACGTGACAATCGACACGAGACGCTTCTACACATATGGTCATAATCGCCATTGGATCTCCTCATTTCGAGTATTTAATTATTTAGACCAAATAAACTTCACTTCTACAAATACATATATATATATATATATATATATAAAAACATTTTCTTTTTATTAATTTATTTTCTATACATTTTTCAGCATGTTTTTCTCGTTTATGCAGCTATTACTTGAAATTAATTGTTCTGACATTTAATTCCTAAAAAAGTTTTTAAAGTTTATAAAAAAGTAAAAACTTGTAAAAAGTTTTAAGTTTTTAAAGTTTGTCGAAGTTTTTAATTCTAAAAAAAAGGAACACGAAGTAAGCTTTCAATAAATATGTTTCCCACATTAAATAATATGTTAATTTTTTCCCTCAGATATTGGAAAAATGTTTAGTCATCGAATATATCGTTCTAGATTTTATGCAATAATTTAAATCTATATATTTAAGTCAATGTATAAAATGCTCCGTTTGAAAAAAAAGAATTTCATTATTTTATCGATAAAAATTAAATTTTGTCTAATTATAATTTAATCAACAAAAATTAAAATTCATTTAGATTTCAATCAGTACATTTTTTGTTTATACAATTTTAATATTAAATTAAATGTTCTCATATTTATTATCCAAGTTTTTAATTTTCAATAGTTCTCCTTTTATGTCCTTTAATAATTATTACAAATTTTGACCCAAAAAAAATAACTGACACGAATAAATTTTTAATATATTTCACTCACTGAATGCTTTATATTAATTTTATCATTTAGATGAAAAAAAAATTTCTCATATCATCGGAAGTATATCGCTTCTAAATTTTATACATGTATTCACGATACCGCATGTAATGCTTTGTTTAAATATAATTATCTTTTTTTTTAAAAATAAAAAAATTAATTTTCTATAATTAAAATTTAATCAACAAAAATTAAAACTTATTTAGATTTCAGCAAATTAATAATTTTCATGTCTGATATAATTATAATTTGTAATTAGTTCTTATTTTCCTCTTTAATAAATATTATAAATTTAGATCATACAAAAAAATTGACACGAAATAAATTTTTAATATATTTCACTTACTGAATTTTTATATTAATTTTTATCGTTTAGATAAAAAAAAATTTCGCATATCATCGAAAGTACATCGCTTCTAGATTTTATATACATATTCACGGTACTGCATAAAATGTTTTATTTAAATATATTTCTCTTTATTTTAATAATAAAAATTTAATTTTCTATTATTAAAATTCAATCAACAAAAATTTTTAACTTATTCAGATTTCAGCAAATTAATAATTTTCACATATGAAAAAAAAAAAAAAAAAGACATATCCAGAACAACAGAAGTCCTCGCCTTTTTGGACTTTTGTATCAATATTTTTATCCGTTAATATTAGCTTTTGCGCCAAACAAAGTTTCATATCAATGCTCTCCGCAAATTCCATCACGATGCCGATTAACGCTGAGTTACGTTAATAGTCATCTACTGTTTCTAACGAAACAGTGTACGATCTGTAGGTTTCATTCGTTAATATAAAAAATAAAAAATGTTCAGAAGAAGAAAAGTCAGCTTTTTCTTCTTGGCTAGGATCTATATAGTCACTGCATAAAACGTCTAGTTTAAAAAAAAAAATTATTCATTATTTTATCGATAAAAAATAAATTTTGTCTATTTAATATTTAATCAACTAAAATTGAAATTCATTTAGATTTCAGTCATCAGGATTTTGTTTATACAATTTTAATTTAATATTTAATGTTCTCAGATTTATTTTCTAAGATTTTAATTTGCAAAAAGTTCTCATTTTCTCTCCTTTAATAAATATTATAAATTTTGACAAGACCAAAAATTTTTGACACGAAATAAATTTTTATTATATTTCACTCACTAAATTCTTTATATTAATTTTTTCATTCAGATAGAAAAGTTTTCAAAATATCATCGAAAGTATATCGCTTCTATATTTTATGCATATATATTTACAGTACTGCATAAAATGTTTTATTTAAATATATTATTATCTTTTATTTTTTATTTTAATAATAAAAATTTAATTTTCTATATTTAAAATTCAATCAACAAAAATTTTAACTTATTCAGATTTCAGCAAATTAATAATTTTCATATCTGAAAAAAAAAAAAAAAAAATATCAGAACAACAGAAGTCCTCGCCTTTTTGGACTTTTGTATCAATATTTTTTATCCGCTAATATTAGCTTTGCGCCAAACAAAGTTTCATATCAATGCTCTCCGCAAATTCCATCACGCTGCCGATTAACGCGGAGTTACATTAACACCAGTCATCTACTGTTTCTAACGAAACAGTGTACGATCTGTAGGTTTCATTCGTTAAAATAAAAAATAAAAAAAATGTTCAGAAGAAGAAAAGTCAGCTTTTTCTTCTTGGCTAGGTAGGAAGAAGAAGAAAAGAATGGTAGGAAGGAACCTCTTAACGAGATTACGGGTTCATTTACAGCAGCTCGCGAATCAATTTCCGCCGTTCACCTCCGCCAAAAATGGACGGCGCCGCGGATCGATCAGAATGTTCAGGCCGCAGATGGTATTCGGGTTACCATATTTAAAAGATCTATCCCATTAGAAGTCGCCAAAAGATGCGAAGGTTTCTTCCGAAAACTTTTTTCCCCCGCATAGGGATAAACTATTTTACAGACGGAAAAGTTGTTCGAATTTGTCCCTATCGCCTATATTTCTTCGGGCTTGATTTTAAGTTATAGATAAACTTAGAATGAACAAAATATCTTCTTAGGGTTGTATCTGCTTATATAATCTGAATGCAGTTGTTTGTTAGAGAAGTATGGGAAGTAATTTATTTTAATTAAAGAAAACGAGTTATGAGCATTACAAATTAATGATCCCAGACTAATTTCGTATTTAGAAAAAAAAAAAATTCTATATTTCTTAATTTATGTTATTATTGTTATTTATAATGTTACTATTGTTTTATAATATTTTAAAATAAGATATTAATAACTATATATGTTATAATGTTATTTAAAAAATATTAATAAAATATAATAAGTGTCAAAAAATAACATTGCTTTAAGGCATTGGAAAATGATTGGTCTATTTTTTTAAAAAATGATTTTAAAGCATAGAATATTATGCTACGGCGCTGCATATCATAATAAAAATCCAGATTGATTTTAAATATGTACAATAAATTAATTTAATTAATGTATAAGGATTGTGCGCAAATAACAAAAATTAATACTGCAAATTTCTTGTAGTATAAAAAAAAAAAGACATGCATTCAAAAATATAGATAAAAATATTTATTATTATAACTAATAATGTATTTTGTTTTTAAATATGGAATACATTAATTTCTGTTTATTCAAGGTTGAACTCACTTTGTTGTTTAAAATGGAATACATTAATTTCTGTTTATTCAGGGTTTTAACTCATTTTATTTTTATACTTTAGAAAGGCTTTAGTTTCGAGCTTTCCTGCATTGTTTTAGTGAAAATTCAGGTGTATTGTATAAATAATTTCCTTTCTTTTCGTATTCCAATTGTCAGTAGTTAAACTGCTAAATTTTGATTTCCTTTTTTAAAAGTGATAATCTCCGTTCAACAAATTTCATTACGGGATGAAGCGTAATAAATAAGTTGTAACATTTTTTTAATGTATCATTCGAAGTTTTAATCAGTAACACTTAAATATTTTCGTACAAAAATTTTTAGATATATATATTTTTCATTAATTGTTCTTGTTTAAAAGTTAACAATCGGATTTAAAAAATTATACTACTTTTTCCGATTTCAGTGAAACTGCATTCAAATATTAGTGAAATTATAATAAAAAAATTTTTTTTTTTTTAATCTTTTAAAGCTTGGATTTTTATGAGATCTGAAATATCAAGTATAATTTTAGATATATTTTTAAAATTACGTAAAACGTTTAAATCATGTCTTCATATTTTAAAACTTGAATCAAAATTAAATTTTCTTTGTTATATATTTTTTTCATTTCTGTTTAAAATTACACATTATTATTATGATTATCTAAATCAGTAAACAGAACATTTATAAGTCAAATTTTAAATAAAAAAATAAGCCAAAGTTTAATTTAACTACAGTTAATGAAATAAATTAATGACAGTTGTAGAAATAAATTATTCATAGTTGTTAAATCACTAAAAACCAAATCCAAATCTTCCTCTACTTGAAGGAAATTAATAAAAATTAGTCTTTAAGCTTGTGAGTCTAATTAAGGAGTAGTGAAAATGGGAAAAAAATTTATTTCTTCTAGTTTTTAAATATAATTATAGTTTAGTAGAATAAAAACAAAGATTCATTAAATTTTCGACTAGTAATGACATCTGAATATAACTAAAAAAAATTGCAAAATTATCTAATAAGAACGAATGGTCTTTAATTTTTAGTGTAGCGCATAGTAAGTAATTAAGGAAGCTTCTTCTATATCACGCAGTAAAAGAAATTTGAAAAGTTTATCGCAAATATCAGGGAAAAACTAGTTTATGTAAGATTGCATTTTCGTAACGTCAATATTAAATTAAGGAAAGATACAGAAGGCCAACGATCAGCAAGTTCATCACAAGTATCGAATTTTAACTCCAGAAATTTCAATACTGCCCGGTGAAATAAATAAAGAAAACTGACCATAATTTAAAACTCGGCCAAGACCAGCCAAGCAATCCAACATAGTCAAGCAAAGCGTTCCCAAATACTTATACATGTCATTATCTCTAACTTATTAATTCTAGCTGTTCACATTATCTTATGTGTGCGCACAATTTGTTCCGACAACTTACATGTGTGATTAAAAAGTCCTGTTTCCAATAAGCCTTCTCTAATTTCGGGCTCTCCGTTCCTGGTGACACTTGAAGACAGGGAGTCAGGAAACTCTGACATTAAGATCTCGGTTCCCGCTACGGAGATATGTGTTGCAGCTTATTACCTAGCTGTCGCGATCTTACGAGATTGAATCAACTGACAAACCCATCTGGGTGATTCTAAGCCAGCGCGCCCGTTGAGCATTGAAAGCAACAAAATTATGTCTTTGTGATTGTGGTAATTATCCTGCTTGGAGGTTTCTTCTCTTTTCGGTTTGTTTAATTTGTGGAAAGAATTTTTTATTCAGGTATTTAAGGAACTGGATAGTAGAAGGAAGAACTACAGTCTAAATTAGAATGGTGCGGCTACTGGAAAGTAAATGAACAATTCCCTCAAAAGAATACTCATAATATATAGAATACTCGTTTCTTTGTATTTGAAAATGCTTTCTGCTAATTATCTATCTGTCACGTTTTAAAACGAAACATATTTCGTAGAATTTAAGCTTGAGGTTGTTTTGGTTTGAAAGCAACAACATTATATTTTTGTGGTATAATAGGATAGTAACCGTGCTTCTTTCTGGGAAAAAGGATTTCGTTATATTGGTGTTTAAGGAATGGTTGGTATAAATCCCGTTACGGATATTTGTGTTGCAGGCTTATTACCTTGCTGTCATGATCTTACGAGATTGAGTCAACTGGCAAACCCATCTGGGAGGTTCGCGCCCGTTGAGCATTGAAAGCAGCAAAAATTATGTCTTTGTGATTGTGGTAATTATCCTGCCTAGAGGTTTCTACTCTATTCGGTTTGTTTAATTTATGAAAAGAATTTTTTATTCAGGTATTTGCAGGAACTGGATAGTACAAGGGAGAACTGTAATCTAAATTAGGATGGTGCAACTACTGCAAAAGTAAATGAACAATTTCCCCAAAAATATTCGTTTCGTATTAATATTTGTAGGTGCCTTCTGCTTATTATTTATCTGTCACAATTTAACGAGAAACATATTTTGTAGAATTTAAGCCTATGGTTATTTCGGTTTGAAAGCAACAAAATCATATTTTTGTGGTATAATAGGATAGTATACGCGTTTTTTTCTGGGAAAGCGGGTTTCGTTATATTGGTGTTTAAGAAATTAGTTGGTTCGGTCCCGCTACGGAGATATGTGCTGCAGCTTATTACCTAGCTGTAGCGATCTTACGAGATTGAGTCAACTGACAAACAAATCTGGGTGATTCTAAGCCAGCGTGCCCGTTGAACATTGACAGTAACAAAATTATACATTTGTGATTGTGGTAATTATCCTGCCTAGAGGTTTCTTCTCTTTTCGTTTTTTTAATTTGCGAAAAAGAATTTTTATTCCGGTATTTAAGGAACTGGATAGTAGAAGGAGAACTACAGTATAAATTAGGATGGTGCGGCTACTGGAAAGTAAATGAGTAATTTCCCAAAAATACTCGTAATATATAGAATACTCATTTCTTTGTATTTGCAAATGCTTTCTGCTTATTATCTATCTGTCCCGTTTTAACAAGAAACATATTTTTGTAGAATCTGAGGCTGCGGTTGGTTTAGTTTGAAAGCAACAAAATTATATTTTGTTGTATAATAGGATAGAATCAGCGTTTCTTTTTGGGAAAACGGATTTCGTTCTATTGGTGTTTTAAGGAACTGGTTGGTATAAATCTCGTTACGGAGATTTGTGTTGCAGCTTATTACCTTGCTGTCGCGATCTTACAAGATTGAATCAACTGACAAACCCATCTGGGTGATTCTAAGGCAGTGTGCCCGTTGAGCATTTAAAGCAACAAAATTATGTCTTTGTGATTGTGGTAATTATCCTGCCTAGAGGTTTCTTCTCTTTTCGGTTTGTTTAATTTGTGAAAAAAGAATTTTGATTCAGGTATTTAAGGAAATGGATAGTAGAAGGAAGAATTACAGTCTAAATTAGGATGGTGCGACTACTGTAAAGTAAATGAACAATTTCCCTAAAAAATACTTGCAATCTATAGAATACTCGCTTTTTATTAATATTTGCAGATGCTTTCTGATTAATATCTATCTGTCACGATTTAACAAGAAACATATTTTGTAGAATCTAAGCCTGTAGTTGTTTCAAAATAAAAAAAAAAGTAACAATTTGAAAGCAACAAAATTATATTTTTGTGTATAATAGGATAGTATCAGCATTTCTTTCTGGAAAAGCGGATTTTATTATATTGGTGTTTAAGGTATTAATTGGCATAAGTCCCGTTAAGGAGATTTGTGTTGTAGCTTATTACCTAGCTGTCGCGATCTTACAAGATTGAGTCAAGCTTTTGCGGTTGTTTTTGGTTTTGAAAGCAATAAAATTATATTTTTGTGGTATAATAGGATAGTATCCGAGTTTCTTTCTGAAAGCAGATTTTGTTATATTGGCGTTTAAGGAATTAGTTGGTATAAGTGAGATGTTTTGGTCTAATTGTAAAATGTTAGTCTAAATTATGTTTATGAATGTATTGCCAGGGGATTTTAAAGATTTCGTAAAAAACTACTGATTAACTTTGCAATATTTTTTGCTCATTAATATATGTTGTAGTATTTACCCACGGGAAGGATGTAACATTTCTGTCCCAGGGGAAAGGAATGTATATTCTTTAAAAAAGTGTATAATAACAATCTATCATTCAAATAGGACAGCAGATAAGCAGTATCGTGGATATTTATATTACATACAATTAGTATTTTTGTACTAAAGAGAACCACCTGTCACTCAAATGTGACAACAGATAATCAGTGTCATGGATAATGAGACATCATGAAATTAGCGGTTGTCTGTTCTACCTTCACAAGTCGAAACAATTACAGATGGAATATGAACTACACCATGAGTTATTACAACGTGATTGGTGATAGACTATGGGCTGAGGAAGTGTCTACTCAATGATAAGTGAGAGAAACTGACCCCTCTCTCTCTTTACGGATTTTTAAAAAGGGAGGTATTTGGAGAAGGGGAGAGAGTTCTGCGATGAGTCAACAAGAAGTGGGGTTTTTTTTTTTTTTTTTGGAAGTGATTGAACAGTCCGGAGATTCTACCTATTTTTAAAGTGAGCCTCTTGTGGTTTCGGGTATAACGGCGTGTGATAATAAAGATCTGTCACAGATCGATGCATTAAATTCATCGTAGACTTGAGAACTCCGTCCTTGAGTGAACTTCTCGAGTGAATCAAATTTAATTCTTTATTTTTCCTCTTTTTAATTAATAATTTGTAATAAGTAGAGTTATATATATATATATATATATATATATATATATATATATATATATATATATATATATATATATACATATAATATGCTTGTAAATAAAAATTAAAATGTTTCCTTGAACCTGAAAATGGCTCTCTTCTTGAAGCCGTTCTTGGTCTAGTATAGGTCGAGACGTTACAATGCTGATGACTTTAGTTCATTGCCCTGCTGCAGCAATTTTAAAGATTTTGGTTAATCCAATCTAGCCAATTCTAAATTTGTGCTCTTCTAAATTGAATTAGTGCGAGTATTGTAAAAAAAAAAAAATAAAAAATAAAAAATAAAGTTTTTTTTTTTTTTCCAATATCCGTACAATATTCAATTACTCACCATCCGTACAATATTCAATAATGTATATTGATGTTATCAGTTCATTATCGTAGTAATCTGGTCATTATTATTGCGATCTTCTATTGAGTCAACTGAAGAGCTATCTGGCAGATTCTAAGTTCGAGTGCCTTTTCAAATCGATATCGACTAAATTATTTATTTGAAGTAGTTTCTAATTAATATTCAGTTAATATTAACTTAAAAGTTGAGAGAAATTGCTGCAAAGTTTTTAAAACATTCTCCGTGGTCTTTTTAATTTATATTATCTCTGTACTTTTAACCAACTTCTTAAAAATGTTTAACAAGAAGATTTATTACTAAGAAGTTGGTTACTACTTATTTATAACATTATACGTGTAATTTGGGTTTATATGTTTTGTAGTGAATGAAAAAACTATTTATAAAGATTTTTATAATCGAAATAGCAAATTAATCGAAATTGAAAACAAAACCGCCGCTCTAAATGCAAAAGATACAATTTATATTTCAATAAATTGTTTTAACATTTTTTGTGAGAATTTTAATTTAATTCTGTTCATTGTGCTGTTAAGTTTCAACTTATTTTAGCTTAATTCTGTCAAGTTGTATATTTAGCTATATTTATTTTTAAAAAATTGAAAATTGATCTAAAAGTTTTTTGTTCAATATCAATTTTTAATACTTGTAATTTATTAAAAATTATTATTATATCATATTTTAAAGAAAAATATTAATGTTATCTAATACCAAAACATTAAGCTATAATTTGCCATTCATTTACAGCTATATTGGCTTAATTTTATGTATTAAAAAAATCAGATATTTGCCCTATATTGAATTATTTATAACACTAGCATAAAAAGTGTCATGTTGCATTATAAAAGTACTTTTTTTGATACTGTAAGGATATTTGCTTCAAATGCAAAAAATTATCAAAAATTTTAATTTTCTTTCAAAATCTTTTCTTTTTTTGTAATTTATATATCAAAACACGAGGAGATCGATGGCGTGTGTGATATTCAGCCTCTTGCCTTGTTAGTCGGACTACCTGGCAGGAGTTTTCCGGGTTTTCTCTCATTTGATACGCAAATGCGGGATAGTTTCCCTAAATGCCCTCCCGAAAGTCACTCCTTCCTTCAGCTTCATGGAAGTCAAGTCAGACTTCTACGTACGATTGCTCCATCACAACAAAAGAACTACTAAATTCCTTTATCCTCCTTCCATGAGACCACACGGATTCTTGGACTTGGTCTAGATGTTGCTGTCCAACAAGTAGGATAAGAAACATATATCGTTAGATTATAAAGCGGTTTTCTCTCATTGAAAACTAAAATGATAAAAATAATCATCCATTTCTAAAAACTTTTAGATTTCTACTTACATCTCTGTTTAAAAGTTAGTTTGTTATGCTAAAATTCAGAATTTGTTTTCAGATGTACCAAGTTGTTAGAACTAATGTAAAAATTCTATCCAAAATATTTTTTCATTCTATTTTTTTCCTTTATATATTCATTTAGTATATATCATTTTTTCATATTATTTTTCTTTTATATATTCATTTATTTTACATCATTTTTTCTTTTATATATTCATTTAGTATACATCATTTTTCATATTATTTTTTTTTTATATATTCATTTAGTATACATCATTTTTTCATATTATTTTTCTTTTATATATGCATTTAGTATACATCATTTTTTCATATTTTTTTCTTTTTATATATTCATTTAGTATATATCCTTTTTTTTTTATATATTCATTTAATACACATCATTTTTTTCTTTTTGTTTTTGCATCCTTTATTTCTAAAATAATGTAAAAATTATATTGTTGCCGGATTTATTTAAGCATTTAAACACTTTAATTAAAATATTTAAATATATGGTTAAACCAAAACCTTTGCGGTTATAAACAGAATTGGGAGAAATTTGTTTCAAAACTCAAAATTCTCTTCTCACCCCCCTCATGTAGTTTTCTGCGATCTTTTTTAAAACATAAAAAAAAAAAAAAATTTAATACATAAAAAAAGTTTTTAATACATAAAAAAATTTCAATGCATAAAAAAAAAATTTTTTTTTCATTGTTTGTTTTAAATACCAAGATATTCTATAAAAAAAAAAGTGTTTTGTGAAATACCAAACTAAAAATATCTTAAAAAGTCCCTCAAGAAAAATTCTTAAATATTTTTTTCTTTTATATATTAGTTTAGTATTTACTTTTAGCGTGGTGGGAAATACCTGAAAAAGAAAATCCCACTTTTTACGAAAACAAGTGATTTTTGATCAAGTTCTAATGAATTGTAAATTGCACTCTGAGATTGGCAATAGCATTACGGAGGAGGGGGACACAAAGTTCTTTTAGGATGGGTAGCGGGGAAAAAACTGCACGAAACTTTTACAAGGTTGCCGAACTATCGCAAAGTTGGATCGCCAACGAAGGCTGCCAAAAGCCTGCCAAGGGAATAAATTAAACCGAATCGTTTGCGCTCCCCTATTCTTTCAGGAATTAGGGTGTAACGGGGAAGATTTAGATTCGCTTTGAATCCTGATATGAATACTATGAATCTTTCGACTCCTCCTTATATTTTGAAAACGCATAAATGTATTTGCGGGTTTTTTATTTGAAAATAAAAATTTAATGATGTTTTTAAATATAAATAATTTGTAAGATATCTTATAAGAAATTATGTATGATATGTAACATGTATTAAATAATTTATCTGATATGTTTCAAATATTTGTCATGTATCAAACCGCAATTCTTTGTCAATATTAAAAAAAAAAAAATTTTAAACATGAAACTTATGAAAATTTTATTTTTGTGCAAGTCAAATTTTATTATTATTATTCTTATTATTATTTATTATTTTCTTAAATAACAATCAGTTATTAAAAGGATTCTAAACATCTAAAAAAATAATTACAGTCAACACACTTAAAAAAAAAAACAGTTAAAAAAATAATAAACATATTTTTAAGGATAAGATTTTTATTTGACTTTTTGTATTTTTCATAATAACTTATAAGATAATGCATGACATGTAATATGTATGAAATAATTTCTCTGATATGTTCAAACATTTGTCTTATCGTATAAAATCTCAATTCTTTATCACTATTCATTTTATCACTATTCATTTTATTTGTCATTTTTCTTTTATTCATTTTTTGGTAAAATTATTTTTTTTTTTTTTTTTTAAACTGGAATTTATGAAAATTTTTTTTGTTCAAATCAAATTTTGGCTGCTCTAAATTATTATTCCTTTTAAGTTTAAATTATTATTATTTTTATTTTTTAAAATAACAATCAGTTATTAAAAAAGGATTCTAAACAATTCAAAAAAGATTTATTATTATATTATTTTAAAGAATAAGCCCGATAATACATTTTTCACAATCTTATAGAATGTATAAAATGTAATATGTATTAAATAATTTCTCCAATATGTTCAAACGTTTTCAAGCCGTATAAATTCTCAATTCTCTGTAATTAATAAAAATTATACCAAATAACCAATTTATTTTCGTTTATTGTTAAAAAATGGCTGATATCAATAAATTAAATAATAAATGAATAAATATTAAATAATAATAATAAATTTTTCTAACTTATTCCTCTAAAGTATCAGTATTAGTTTTAAAAGTTGTACATATATATATTTATTTATTTATTTATTTATCTGAATTTAAGTATTTGATCAATTACTATGAAATGATTTAGCAAATATAGTATTTATTTTGTTATTGCATCATAATAAGCAATTTCATTAATTAATTAATAATTTGGCAATGTAAATGAATAATATGGAAAAGTTAATTATTTTTACGAATTTAATTTTTACGAAAATATTAATTACATATATGGAAGATTTAAAATTAATTTTATATCTTATCAATCCAAATTAAAACAATGACCGTTTAAAATTTATTCAGTTATATTTGTATTTTATATGACAATTATTTAAAAATGATTAATTATATTATTAATTCTTATTCAAAAGTTACAAAAAAAACTTCTGAAGATATTTTGGCATTAGAGTATATTTGTGCTCATCATATTCTTACTCGAAAGTAAAAAGTTTAGATGGAAAATATATCTAAGTTGGAAAATTTGAAAAAAAAGTTATAATTTATTCTGTTTGTTTTTATTCCTGATAGAGCCGTCTAAATTATTGTAAAAATTATATTGTAATTATTAAATTGTAGATAGATTTTTTTTTTCACTTCATTGTGTGTATGTGATCTAATATATTTTCAAAATTATATATTTGCGACATGCCTCTTTTCAGTAAAAAAAAGTTTAATTATATTTTATCTATCAGAAATTTCTTTTTGCTTCGTTTTTTAGAAAAAGAAACGTATCATACTAAGCAGTGGTAAAATGGTCGGAGATCATAAAAACGAATAGATTCGCAAAAACGGAGAGACACATCATCCAAATATCACATTATGGTGTATTGACTGAGTTTTATGGCTCAGCCTCCACCCAAAAGGAAGAAGAAATGTAATTTCAGAAAATATTATGTACTATAACTTAATAACATTACATTGCATTCACAAAAATCAATGCTAACAATTTGTCACACTAATTCTATATGTTTAAAACTTATCTGTAAAAAAGGGATATTGTTAAATTTTCTTTATAAAACTTTTTTTCTTTTTTAGAGCATTTAACGAAAATATATCTTAGAGCATTTCATCTTACTTTCAAACTAAAATTTAAAAATTTAGAAAGAACATTTAGAGACTTTTTTATTAGAATTTAAAAATTAAAACAACAAAAAAAAAAATATTACCTTGGAAAAATTCCTTAAAAAGATAACTCGGTATATACCAACAGTGAAGTATGTCATGAAAATTTCAAGCAGTTACATAGCCCAATCACTAAGCATATTAGGTTCATTATGTTAATTTATATATTTTTCTTCTTTAACATTTGTCATCCAGTAAGTTTTAGAACTCTTTTTATACTATATGTGCAATGCATAATGTTTGCTAAAATCCAGAATACATCATCTGTTCGAAATTCACTAATGGTAAAAGCTTAAAACTATACAAGGCAAAATTTTCTGTGAAACTTCCAAGACATATTTTCTGATAAAATCACATTCGGTAATCATCAATGTTGATAAATATTGGGTTTCGAGGTTGAAAACCAAGTAGTTCTAATGCGATGTATGCCAAGTAGTTCTAATGCGACAGTATTGCAAACTGCTTTTAGCGGCAGTCTTTGCAACGTACGTTATACCTGCTATACCTCCCTTAACCCATCTATGAAGGCATATGTCCATCACTATTGAATCATATAATATTGGCCCTGTCTATTGTTACGATCTACTCTACCATGAAGTTGTTTGCATTGAACTGTGTGATGTAGTGGTTGTCTGCATGACAGTCTAATAGTATGGTGTCTCTCTGGTACAATTAGTGATTCCTCATTTGTTCTTTAGACCTCCGTCTCAAATTCAACTAAATGCTATTTCATATCTATCTTATTTCAATAATTAATATAATCTAAAAATAATAGATTGAGTATAATTTTTAATTAATATTTAATTATTTTTTTCTGTTTTACGACAGAATTTTTTATGTCAGTCTAATTTTTTTTCCCGAAAGATTTTCTTTGAATTTTTGTGTTCTTCTTTTTACAAAAATAAACTATTTTTATTTTAATTAAATAAAGTAATCTTATTTTAATAGAAAATAAAATAATCTTATTTTAATAAAAAAAATTAATTAATCTTTATTAACAAAATCTTATCTTATTTTTTAATAAAAGTAAAGTAACCCTATTTTTACAACAAACTGTAGTAAACAAACTGTTCTTTAAGATTTTAAATGAAATATTAAATATAAAACTGTGCTATACAAAGGTTGCCAACGTTTTCACTATAAAGAAGCTCCTGTAATTTAAATACACGAGAGCAAAAAAGTCAATTTCAAGATACCAAACTAACTACAAACGGGCCTGACGGCCGTGTGGCTAGCGCTCTGGCGCTCGGTACCCCAGGTTTCGGGTTCGAGTCCCAGCGATGTCATGGATGTTTGTAGTAGTTCGGAATCAACTTTAAGCTGTAGGTCCCGATCTAATAGCATCGTAGAGCTTTATAGGGGTAGTGTTACTCGCGTCCATAGCATATCTTCAAGCTACTCGTGCCCCTGGGAGTGTTAAATGAATAACAGTGGCGTATTCTTTACTTATGGCATAAAGATTAACTGTTTCTGTATTACCAGCTGCAATAGAACAACAAACTGTTATTATTTTTAACAAAAGTAAAAGTAACCCTATTTTTACAAAAAATAAACAAACCGTTTTCATTTTTTAGCAAAAGTAAATTAACCCTATTTTTACAAAAATAAACAAACTGTTCTTATTTTTAAAAGATAAAGGAAGGCTCGTATTCACTTTCCATGTATTTGAGAAACTTAAGTATATTTTTAATAGATTTCATTTAACGCATCTCCACATTCACAATATGAATTTTTGAGGAATGGAAAATGAAATTAAATAATTCTATCTCTTGATTATTTTTTCAGCTTAAAACTACCAAGTGAGAAGAAAAACAACAAGGAAAGTTGCACTTAACCATTTTTTATCCTTCTATCTTAAAATGATATACAAATTTTGCAGTTTATGAAAAATAAAATTGTTTTTTGAAAATTTCTCTGTCAATTTTCAACATCAATGCAATAATACGCAGTAAAGTTTTTTAATTCACCGTATTTTTAGTTCGAACAAGTTTATTTCATATCCCAAAAGAATATTAATATTTCGATGCTTTAAACTTTATTACTTCCATTCTTGTAAAATATGTGAATGATTATGTGTGAAACAATTTATAGCAAAATGCAGTAATAAAGATAAGCATTATTTATGGAATATACAAAAATACTGTGACCAAAAATACTGATCTTAAATGATCCATTTATATTCACAACAAGATCAATAAAGGAAAAGCAACGGCGTCTGTCGAAAACTCTTTCTTTCGCTTGCCACTTTGTGAATTAACGAAGTTAAAATGGTAAAATACATGCATTTTTTAAATTATCAGTGAAAAATTCAGTTGTTTTTCGCATGTAGATGTTATTATTATTTAAATGAATTTTTCACAAAAATGCAAAAGGGAAAATTCTGGTAAAAACTCAGTTTTAAAATTCAGAAAGATATTAAACGACTCATGCTTAAAAAAAAAAAAAAAAAAAGTTTTCTCAATTTACTTTGTTGCATTTAAATAAGTAGTTTTCAACTCAACATGTTTTTTACTATTACTGAAATGTCATTTTTATTAACTGTAAAATTTTAGTTTTTATAGCTGGATATACGGAAAATACGTGACATATTTCTGCACGCAAACTCATGTAATTACTTTTCTAAATCTACTTTAAGAACTATAATTTATTCATTGTGAGATTCTGCTTTTCAAGTTATTTCCAATTTAACTGCTATACAACATGCATATTACTTTACTTTAAATGCTTTTTGAGAAATGGATGTGTACATATATATTTAATTTTCTTCAGAGTAATAAATACTAAAAATGTTAATCTTGCACATATTTTATCAAACACATTATTAAACGCACCATTTTTTAAACATTTACACTGCTGGAACAGTTGTGATGTGCATGTTTATGACGTATCATGGAATTTTTCGAGTTCATGATTTTTAATGCTGTAAAGGGCCTTTACATGTGTGTCTAAAAAGGAAAATATGCAGTAGAAATATTTAGTTCCAGTTATTTAATTAGCATGCAATAACAACAATTCATTTCACTATTTGCGTTAACTTACTCTTGATTTTTGGTAGTTAGAAGTAGTATGGTATTCCCAAATTCTGAAATAATAATGAAGTATATATAAGTAAGCTCATATTTAATATTTTCTTTTAACAAAATGAGCTAATTGAAGCTGCAGTTATTTTTATGTGTCAGAATTTCGTTAGACAGTGATTATTCAAAAACACTACAAAGTCATGGTTAAAATAATGGCATTCTTTTTTAAGTTACGCGAACATGATGCAAATTTATGAGTTTAGCATGAAAATATTATAAATTATTTTGCTGTAATTAGTCTTTTTAAAACATAAAGTAAAAATGGTGTGGTTGTTTGAAGAAAACAGATTTCTGCTTACGTGGTTAGAAAAGTTGCGCGTAGCCACTCCTACATACTCAAGGACTATTAGAAGTTTTAAGTAAACCTTAATTAGCATGAAAATGTATTTTAATTAGCATGAAAATATTAAAATTGTTTTTTATGGCATCAGTCTCTTTAAAATATAAAGTTAAAATGGTGTGGGTATTTGAAGAAAACAGATTTCTGCCTACATGATTGAAAAAGTTGCGCATAGCCGCTCTTAGGTACTCGAGGACTATCAAAAACTTTTAGTAAATCCTAAGAATCAATTTTGATGCAAATTATCTGCAATAGTTTCTATTCACATTATGTCTGAAATTATAGAGATTTTATTCGACGGTTTTGTTAATCTAATTTGTAACTGACAAAAATCCTACAGGAAGGCTTCCTACAATAGCGACACGAACATATAAGACATTTCGGTTTCGTTGGGGAACAGTTTTGAAATGCTTTTAGACAGCTACATTTAAGATGTATATTTGTATATAATATTTTATTTAAAATTTTATGAATTTCAAAAGTAGAGGTAAAATTCTTCATACTACACCAATCAAGCACTTACATAGAAACTCCTGTATGTCTATTCTTAGAAATATGAATCTGTGAATCCTTCAAGCCTTTACATATAGAAACTTACAAAGAAACTTCTATGTAGTTACTTACACCAATCAAGCACCTACATAGAAACTCCTGTATGTCTATTCTTAGAAATATGAATCTGTGAATCCTTCAAGCCTTTACATAGAAACTTACAAAGAAACTTCTGTAGTTACTTACACCAATCAAGCACTTACATAGAAACTCCTGTATGTCTATTCTTAGAAATATGAATCTGTGAATCCTTCAAGCCCTTACATAGAAACTTACAAAGAAACTTCTGTAGTTACTACACCAATCAAGCACTTGCATAGAAACTCCTGTATGTCTATTCTTAGAAATATGAATCTATGAATCCTTTTTTTCCAGTTGCTATTAGGACGAAGTTGAACATCGTTTCACCTTACAGTGCAAATTACTTCTCAACTGGCTTTCTTTTTTCATGTTAGACCATCAACAGTAGCCTGAAAATTGAGCAGGTATATGAGGGGAGGGTAATTTTCAGCATCTGGGGCCCCTCTTTCCCTGTAATGTCACCGACCTAATGAACTAGATGACTCAGACCCCAAACAATACTCTCCTCCCACTCCATAAAGACTTACTAAATCAAGGCACCGGCCATTACACTACACAACTACCAAATGGGTTTCCATTGGGGGGGGTGTATCTGACCCCCTCCCTCATGCATTTCCGGGATCCAAAGGGTTGAGCGGCAAAGAGGGAGAAATAGAAAGGGACGATCTTTCCTTGGATTACATTTGCAGATGAAGTGTCGGTCCGACCAAAAGATCACTAGGGGGGGGGGAACCTATTTTTAAATGTTGTTCCTCCTAATAAGCTGGGAAGGCAGATAATGAGGATGAATGTTGGCCAACCTTCCTGGAGCTGGTTGATCCCTCATCAAAAGAGTGCGGAATTCTTCTGGAACAGATACAATTGGAAAAAGCTTGAAGAGCAAGAGGGAATGAATTCCCTTGCCGGCCTTTATTATGGTACGCACCATTGCCCACGACTGGTTTGGAATAAACCTGATAATTGAAAAGTCGTGGAGAGAGGGGGGATATTTTTTCTTCTTTTTTTTTTTCTTTTCCCTAAATTAAGCTTTAAAGCAGGAGTGATAAATGCATTCAATGAAGATAATTATCGCTTGGTTGAAGAGAAAACTATACACCCACAACGTAAGTGGAATAAATCTTCGTGAGCTCAAATTCATGAATAAAAGAAAGTAAGCAGACAATAAATGAGACCATTTATTATTATTTACTAATTCCTCCCGTAAATCAAGAGGGAGTTATTATTTCTCTATCTTTTACTTCAAAGCAATGGGGGATACTGGAGACCGATATTGATGTCGTCTTCGTCAACTGGCGCAAAACATGGAAGATTTATCTTTTATTATCTCTCCAGATAACTATCACTTTTATCTTTTTTTTTTTCTTTTCTTTTTTTTTTTTTAGTTCTTCTTATCTTTGGTCCAGTGATTTTTTATGGTCCGTTTAATTGCTTTAGAATAATGTGTTTTGTTGCTAGGATTAAGTGAAATATTTTTCTAAAGTAAGGATCAAAACATGGTACAGTTTTGTTTTTCACTTTTAGGAAATTAGTAATTTTTTGTTTCTGGCCATAATCCTCAAAGCTTTGTTTGAAGGAAAGTCACAGGAATATGACAGTTTAAATATTTATAAATATCTTTATGAATCATCATTTGCTAATTTGTCCTTAAATTATTTATGTATTATATAAAAAAAATATAAATAGATGATATTTGTATTTTAGCCATTAGTTACAAAGTTTAATTATTAAAAGTATTCAGCTAATGCAGATGATAAAGTATTGTTTTAGCAGGTTATACTAATAATGTAAAATATCATCTTAATTACATCATTTTTAAATTATTTAATTTACGAGATAATTTGTTATAAGATCTTTTCTTATATGATGGTGGGGAGAGATTTATATATATATATATATATATATATATATAGCACGCCGAATAGTACAAATTATGCACAAGAAAATGTTAAAATTGGAAATATTTCCAACTGAAGCAATTACATATTTGTAATTTATTTGGCATTTTTAAGTATAATTAATTTTCAAATAAACCTTAATAATTATTAAATAATTAAATGTCTTGCAAAAACAATTTCTGCCTGACAAATAAATACCATAGGTCGTACGTTCACGTATTCAAACTGCTTTTATGTATAAATAATATATATATATAGAAATAAAAAATATATAATAAAGTGTCACATATTGCACTTTCGATATATCGTGGTTTTCTTTGTCTCCTGCATGCGCGATATAACTAGGGATGAGAAGATATTAAGCAATGAGATACTTAGTGAAAATATACGAAATTTGAAGTGAGATTTTAATATTACAGTGTGACTTTAATTTTTTTTTTTTTTTTTTTTTATTATTTAATTAAAAAATTTAGAGAAATATATTAACTTAAATCATTTAAAATTGCTTCAGTAATCTTAATCAGCAATGATAAAGGGAAAATGTTTGAAATATAAAGTTTTATGTTAATTAAAATAAATGAAGTAGGTGATTTGTATTCATTTCATACGGGGAATTTAATTTTTAACCTTAAAATTATGGATATTGTTTTGAAGAGCTGGGGTTTTGATGTGTCGAACGACTTTCAACATTTCTTATTGATTAATTTTATTTTAAATTTCTTTCATGAGCTATTGATTTGTTTAAAAAAATTTTAATGAACTATTGATTTATTTAAAAAAAATTTTAATGAACTATTACTATTGGTAAATTTAAATTTCTTTCAAAAACTAATAATTATAATTACATAATTAAATAATGTTGTTAATAAGTAATTTTTGTTAATAATAATGCTGTTAATAAATAGTTTTTAATGATTAAATAATGCTAATGTTAATATAATTAATAATATAACATTGTTCTAAAAGATCGTCTGGTAAAAGCAAACACAATTTTACACTCATGTCCATAAATTAAGGATAATTCAGAATCACACAGAAATTGAACACTAAAATAAAAATTTCACCTGTAGAATTATCACACACCTCTTGAAGAAGAATATGCAAATTACAGGAAACCACCAGATGGCGCGGATAGTACGTCACAATGACGAGAGTGTAAGAGAGGAGTATATAAGGAATGGTGGCAAAGAAGTAAAATTGTTCACAACGCTTTAAAAGCCTTTCAGTGCAATAACCGCATAGTTATGGCACAAAGGAAGCATTTGGATAATTTTTTACGTGATAGAATTATCGGACGACTGGGATGTGTACGTACCCAGCTGGAAGTATCCGAGGAACTCGGAATCGCCCAGAGTGTCATCTCCAGGCTTTGGCAACGATTCCAAGATGACGGTAATGTGAGTAGATGTTACAGCACAGGTCGCCCCCCGAGTTACAACGCCGAATGAGGACCGGTATTTAGCAGTTACTGCCAAAAGAAACAGACGGAGCACAGCATCAGACTTGTCTCGTCAGCACTCTTCAGCTACCGGTACGACAGTTTCAAGGCAGACCGTGTACAGACGCTTAGGGGCACATTGGTCTATATGCTCGTAGGCCTGTCAGATGTGTTCCACTTACCGCAACTCAATGTCGCCTACGATTAACCTGGAGTAAAGAGCATACATTGTGGACACCGCAACAGTGGTCTGGTGTGATGTTTTCCGACGAGTCCAGGTTTAGTTTGCAGTCTGATTCTCGCCGGACTTTCATATGGAGAGCGCCAGGTACCCGTTACCACCAAGAGAACACCATTGAACGACACCGTTACGGTGGTGCAGGATGGCTTGTTTGGGGAGGAATTATTCTTGGTTCCAGAACTGACCTGCATGTTCAGAGTGTAATGATGACAGGCCACATCTATCGGGATGTCATTCTGGAACAACATGTACGTTTGTTTCGGGGCGCCATGGGTGCTGAATTTCTGTTTATGGATGACAACGCTCGTCCTCACCTTGCAAACATTGTAGACGAATGCCTTCAATTGGAGGATATCACACGTATGGATTGGCCAGCATACTCACCGGACTTGAATCCAATAGAGCATGTGTGTGATATGCTTGGCCGACGAATTGTAGCCCGTCAACCCCTCCCACCTGTCAACCGGAACTTCGGAGGGCATTGCTTGATGAGTGGTGTAATATTCCCCAAGATCAGATTGATAATTTGATACTCAGCATGCCTAGGCGTTGTAAGGCCTGTATTGCATCGTCCGGGAGACATCATACTAACCATCATACTAACCATGTTTTTTTTAAATAGATTCTTTTTGAAATTTGCTCCAGGGAGTAAAAATCGCAATTTTTATTAATTATGTCAAACATATAGCATCTTTTTTGCTCTTTTACCTTTTGTTTAATAAATAGACTTTACAAATAAGTCAAATTTGTTTTTGCTTCTGTCTCATTCTTTGCCTGAACTTCACTATCCTTAATTTATGGACATGAGTGTATTTCAAAATGAAAATTAGATTTTTCAAGAAAAGAAAATCGTTTGGAATTTAGTTTTATTTTATTTTATTTTTTTTTATTTTTTAAATTGCTGTTCCGCGTTTCGTTCTTGCATTAAATTCTATATTTTATGGGTGCTCTATATATAGGCCCAGTTAATTATATTTTATTATGCTTGAGCTACAAATGATTAAAATCCATTTTTTTTATTCTTAATTTTAAAAAATGTGATGCAAGGCATACATAATTAAATAATTTCAATCAAAATTCAAATTAATTTCAATCAATATTTCCTGCGAAAAAAAAAAAACTTTAATTGCATTTGGTATAAAATGTTCATTTTTCAAATTGATAAGTACAGAAGTTTCACTGTTCTAACTTTTGAATAATTAATCGAAAATTCTTTAAAAGATTAATTTAAACTTAAAAATAATTATTAAAATATACAATTCAAATGTCTCAAATGGTAAATATAATTTTTAATTGTAAGTCACTCGTTTTAAATTTTGTTAATTATTTTATTTTCTAAAAAAAGTGGTATAAAAGACAGATTCGGTTAGATTAAAAAAGCCTCTTGGGTGTTAGCTTTTTAATAAATTCGTAAAATTGCATAACGAAAAATAAATTTACTAAATGGAGATGAAAATCTAAAATTTAAATTTCTGAATTAAAAATTTGATATGGAAATGTGAAAAGGAAATAATTTGTGCTTCAATTAACATTGCAATTGGAAATGAATATGCAATCATTTAACTCATTTCCAAATAAAATAAAGTTTTTTGTTATTTTTTCCCAATTCCGAAATAAACCATACTTTCTGATTCAAGATTTTTAGTAATAACAAATTTAAATAAATTTTAAAAATTAGATACCCATTTGCAATTTAACCGTAACCGTATAACTAGTGTGGATTATTATCTACGTAATATATTATAATCGAAAACAAGAATAGCTAAATTTTTTTTTCGTAAAACAAAATAACATTAAATTCATCAAAATGCTTAAGAATGAAAAGTTTAATAATAACGAAAATGCATTATATACGGAAGTTTAATAAATTATTTCCCATATGAAAACTTTTCATTAAAACTTACCTAAACATAAAAGTAATGCAGCTGAAAAATTTCAAATTTCTACTTTAATTTGAAATTTCTAAATGAATTTTGGAAAACATACTGCATATTTGAAAGGAATGTTATAGTTTTCTTATGAATTTTCCAATAATGCAACTACAAAAATTTGGGGGAATTTGCAATTTTAATATTTCAAAGAAGGATTTATTTTAGTGTAATTTCCATAAAAATTGGATTAACAATTGGAAATGATAAATTTTTCGAAAATATTATAAATGTTATATAACTAGAAATATTGTTGTCTGTTTAGATTGATGATGAAGAAATATTGTTGTTTGTTCAGATTTGATAGTGAATGGATGCATTGTACAGATAATTAAGAATTTGTTTATTGCTTTCACTTTATTAAATTTTTAGTTTATTGAATAAACAAAGAAAATTCAAAATATTTTATAGACGTTTTCCAAAATTTATTGCTATAAAATCGGTTTGCTATTTTGTTTGTCTGATTCGATATGATAGATATATCCAATTATCCTTAAACAATTAATTCCACTATAAACTTAATTAACAAAATTTCATTTAATTCATTTAAAATTTTATTAATAAATTAACAAACTCACCACTAATGAAACTATCTTACATTTTATTTTTTATCTATTATAAGATAATGCTAATATATCTATTATAAGATAAGAATAAGATATTATTAGTAGTCCTTCTGTAAGGCATCGTCCCCCCCTCTACTTATTAATAGCATGCATAAGTGGAACAGCATTATATTAAAAAATTCCATTCATTATCCTCAGAATCACTGCAACCATTCAGAAGTTAAATTTTAGATGATATAATGTAAAAATGTCCATTAGAAATATTTCCAATGAAAAAAGTACATTTTATTACATAATATAGTTATGTAACACACATTTTATCTACACTCATGTCCATAAATTAAGGATAATGAAGTTCAGGCAAAGAAAGAGACAGAAACAAAACAAATTTGACTTATTTGTAAAGTCTATTTATTAAACAAAAGGTAAAGAGCAAAAAAAGATGCTATATGCTTGACAATAATTAATAAAAATTGCGATTTTTACTCCTGGAGCAAATTTCAAAAAAGAACCTATTTACAAAAAGCGGTATAACATGGTTAGTATGATGGTTAATAAGGAGTATGTCTCCCGGACGATGCAATACAGGCCTTACAACGCCTAGGCATGCTGAGTATCAAATTATCAATCTGATCTTGGGGAATATTACACCACTCATCAGCAATGCCCTCCGAAGTTCCGGTTGACAGGTGGGAGGGGGTTGACGGGCTACAATTCGTCGGTCCAAGCATATCCCACACATGTTCTACTGGATTCAAGTCCGGTGCGTATGCTGGCCAATCCATACGGTGATATCCTCCAATTGAAGGCATTTGTCTACATTGTTTGCACGGTGAGGACGGGCATTGTCATCCATAAACAGAAATTCAGCACCCATGGCGCACCGAAACAAACGTACATGTTGTTCCAGAATGACATCCCGATAGATGTGGCCTGTCGTCGTTGCACTTTGAACATGCAGGTCAGTTCTGGAACCAAGAATAATTCCTCCCCAAACGAGCCATCCTGCACCACCGTAACGGTGTCGTTCAATGGTGTTCTCTTGGTCGTAACGGGTACCTGGCGTTCTCCATATGAAAGTCCAGCGAGAATCAGACTGCAAACTAAACCTGGACTCGTCGGAAAACATCACACAAGACCACTGTTGCGGTGTCCACAATGCATGCTCTCTACTCCAGGTTAATCGCAAGCGACAGTGAGTTGCGGTAAGTGGAACACATCTGACAGGCCTACGAGCATATAGACCAATGTGCCCTAAGCGTCTGTACACGGTCTGCCTTGAAACTGTCGTACCGGTAGCTGAAGAGAGCTGACGAGACAGGTCTGATGCTGTGCTCCGTCTGTTTCTTTTGGCAGTAACTGCTAAATACCGGTCCTCATTCGGCGTTGTAACTCGGGGCCGACCTGTGCTGTAACATCTACTCACATTACCGTCATCTTGGAATCGTTGCCAAAGCCTGGAGATGACACTCTGGGCGATTCCAAGTTCCTCGGATACTTCCAGCTGGGTACGTTCACATTCCAGTCGTCCGATAATTCTACCACGTAAAAAATCATCCAAATGCTTCCTTTGGGCCATAACTATGCGGTTATTGCACTGAAAGGCTTTTAAAGAGCTTGTGAACAATTTTACTTCTTTGCCACCATTCCTTATAATACCCCTCTCTTGCACTCTCGTCATTGTGATGTACTATCCGCGCCATCTGGTGGTTTCCTATAATTTGCATATTCTTCTTCAAGATGTGTGTGATAATTCTACAGGTGAAATTTTTATTTTAGAGTTCAATTTCTGTGTGATTCTGAATTATCCTTAATTTATGGACATGAGTGTATTATAAGTCAATAATAACGTATTTATTATAAGGCAAGAATAAGGTATTAATAATAAACCTCCTGTAAGGCATCATTTTATCCCTCTATATGTTAATAGCCTACATAAGTGGAACAGCCATTATATTAAAAAAATGCATTTATTATCCTCAGAATCATTTCATCAATGCAGAAGAAAGTTAAATTTTAGATGATATAATGTAAAAATAGCCATTATAAATATTTCCAAGGAAAAAAAAAGGACTTATTACATAATACACATTTTATCTATTATAAGGCAAGAATAAAATATTAATAATAGTTCTTCTGTAAAGCATCGCTTCCCGCCTCTACTTTTAATAGCATATATAAGTGGAACAGGCATTATATTTAAAAAAAATGGCATTTATTATCCTCAGAATCATTGCATCAGTGCAATATAATGAGAAAATGCCCATTATAAATATTTTCAAGGAAACAAATTCATTATTACATAATATAGTTATATAATGCACATTTTATCTATTATAAGGTAAGGATAAGATATTAATAATAGCCCTCTTATAAGGTATCGTTCTTTGTTCTACTTATTAATAGCATACGTAAGTGGAACAGGCATTATATTTAAAAAATTATATTCTTTATCCTCAGAATCACTGCATGTATGCAGAAGAAAGTTAAATTATAGATGATGCAATATAAAAATGCCCATTATGAATATTTCCAATGAAAAAAAGTACATAATACACATTTGATATATAAGAATATTTATAAATATTATAAGAATATTTTGAATATAAGATAAATAAGATAAAGAAATAATATAAGGTAAGATCATAATAAAAATAAAAAAGTCAAAATAATAAATATATAATTAAATAATAAATTTATAATATATTTTATTAATAAATAAATTAAATAAATTTATAATTACATAATTAAATATATTTTATATTAATAAATTTATAATATATTATATTAATAATTAAATAATAAATTTAATGCACATAACTGATGAATTATAGCAGACGTACATAATGTATGTGAAGAATATTGACATATACATATATATTAGATTTTTTTCAGTTATTTTTGCAGTTGAATAAAATTAGAAATAAAAAAGAGAAATCTTAAGCCTTTATATATTATAATATTATATATTATATGCCTTCATATAACATAAGCCTTTACATAAGATTATTTAAAAATGTTTAATTATTTTCCGTTATAATTTTTCACAACTTCTTGTGACATTGCTTCACGTTCTCACCTTCTCTTGGAATAATTTGTTTTTACATAAATCAGTAATCAAGGCAAAAATAATGGAAAATCAGAAGGATGATTATCAAAAACATTTGTAATACGTTAATTTAAAAAAATGAGCATGTTTTTCGTTATTATTATTTCCCGAAAATCAATAGATCAAATATTTCCGAGCTATTTCTTACGAATATCTCGGCTTAAGTGCAGTTTTATTCGCACCCTTTTTTCCCCCTTCCTCTTTTCCAGCCTTCTTTCATTGACGGAAATTAATTCCGAAGTGCTGGTGTCTCCTTTCACGCAAGGTCAACATCCAATCCCGATGCTACAGTGCTAAAGTTGGGTAGATTTTGACAATGTGACACTCCCAATTTTTCAAATGTCTCTCGATTGCACGTATCGACCGGGGCTCTTTGACGAAAGTGATAACTGGACACATTGTACAGAACGATGTTTGTCCTCTGTTGGCATTCCCTTCCTCTGGGAGGGTAAAAAGAGAAAAGGAAATGCGAGAAACAGAACTAAGTTCAATAAAGAGGGAGCCAATTTTGACGCATCTGCCAAAAAAGATTGTCATCAAACCTCGAGCTGTCGCAAACACTCACCCCAAAAGTTCTCCTCTGGAGTTTTATTTTCTTTTCCTTTTGCACCAAAGAGGGATTTACCGGGCGAACAATTGGCCCGCTCGGAAATAGAATCCTCTTCGTGCCCTCCTTTCTGCAACCTATTGTCCATTCCAAATGACCTTTGCAAGAACCGAATTGGGTTTCCAGTGCCCCTCATATTCGATGCTGGCTGTTAACCAGACTCTTCTGGGATGTCTCTTTTTATGACACCTCCTGTTTGACACCGGCTTTCTGATTGCTGACCATTGGCTCTTGTTCTCGCCCCGCGAATAGAAATGGTCAACTTGTATTGTTACTGAAGACATTGCTAGCTCAGGGGAATGGGAAGAACATCCCACTGATCAGGTTGCCGGCGATTGAGGTAATTTCCCCCAGAATCTGAAATATTTTTTTTTTTTTTTTTTTTTTGTATCCAAATTGAAATTACAGTCCAAGCATTTCGAAGAATTAGAACGACACTTTCTGAAACGTGTTCAAATAAAGGAAAATGACTAACAAAAAGTCGAGATAGAATCAATATACAAAAAAAAAAAGTTTTTTTTTAAATATTAATCTTCTGGAGTTATATATTTCTTAAAAATTTCAAACATTATGCATCCACTCTTTGTAATTTCTAGCAATCGCAATTTCATTGTAGTATTTTTGGTTAAATAATTCATATTCTACTTGAAAAAACTATATACTTATTAAGGACATGCATTTGTCAAAATGTATTGCATTATTAGTTCTGCAACATTTTGAATATGAATATCCATGAGCGTATTGAGCATGTTTATGATACTTTAATAACAGTACTTAAATACATGATTATAGCACGTATATATGATACTTAATCAAGTTTTTACTTAAATCAAGTAAGAATTTTTAGTTTAATAACAATAGCTAAATACATGATTAAAAGTTTTATTATCATATATGTTTCTAGGGTTAAAGAAATTCTAGGATTTAAAATTCTATGTTTTCTAGGATAAATAATATGCCGAAATTAAAAAATGCGTTACACTTAACTCAACATACTGTTTTTGTGTCAATGCGTATAGTGATATGTGAAACTGAAATAAATATATATTGTCATTTGAATAATGCTTGTTTTTGTTTAGTTATGGATATTTTAAATATGGTTTATTGATTGGTTGTCATTTACTTATATATTGTCATTTAGTTTACTGATTGGTTGCCATTTATTTATATATTGTCGTTTAGTTTACTGGTTGGTTGTCATTTACTTATATGTTGTCGTTTAGTTTACTGGTTGGTTGTCCTTTACTTATATATTGTCGTTTAGTTTACTGAATGGTTGTCATTTATATATATTGTCGTTTAGTTTACTGATTGGTTGTCATTTACTGATATATTGTCGTTTGGTTTACTTATTGGTTGTCGTTCACTATTATGTTAGTTTACTGATTGGTTGAAATTAATTAACCATTCGTTTCTAATTTGATTTCAGTAAAACATACAAATTATTTATTTTATTTAAGATGCATTACTAATTAGGTCTTAATTAAAGTTCTATTTCTGAATTAATATCATACACATATTAATAATGTAAGCATTTTTCTTATTAATGCATCTAAAATTATGCATAGCGCATATTCACAATAATTTATCATTGCAAGAGCTCCTAATTTTCAAACTAATTAAGTGAAATGAAAAATACCTTATTTTCCTTCTATCTTACTCATCTCATACATTTGCATTCTTATTCTATTTCCTCATTGTTCAATGAAACGGAAAATTCATAACAATCACCGTATTCTGCAGCAAAGAGAATGGTATGAGTTGAAGTATTATATTTAAGAAAGCTATTTATTCTTTATAAAAGAGTTTTCAATTAATTCTTCTACAGTTGAGAAACAATTAACTAAAATCCATAATTGCGTAAAGAAACCAATTTATCAAGAAGACCAATACGAAATACCACAAATTAACTAATTTAATTTTGCGCATTCTTCTACAGAGTTTGTTGTAATTAAAAGGAATGCTGAATAAAAGAATGTAAAGAAAGTTTAATGAGACTTGACAAACTAATTAAACCTATTGTTTGAAGCTTATATATTACTTTACTTGATATAAATCAGTATTGATATATTTTAATAAATATATGAAAATTAAATGCTACCTCAGTTAACGCAATTTATTATAATGTAGAATAAAATTAAAAATGTATATAAGGTATTTACCCTTTTCCTCCTATAAATTACGAAAGTTAATTTTGATTTATGGAGATATGCAAAGGTGGTTGATAAGCAATGTAATTACTTCAATTTTCCAAAGTCTTAAAAGACTCGTATTAATAAATGATGGTTATAATTTATCATTTCATATCCACTAGACGACTATTTAATTCAGATGAATAGATATACATAGATTAGAAGGACTTATTTATACAAAAGTTTGTACTCTTTATAGGGTGCGTGCTTGTGTTAGACTGAAATATCAGCCAGCGGCTTTAATAAATATTGGTTTTTGTCTCGTATTCTAATAGATGTACATAGCCAGAGTGTGAATATTAGATGTTGAAGGGTAATCATATCAGAATTAATTCTATATAAGGCATGTGGTTTCGAAACATTCCTTGAAAGTTTATGAAAACTGTTTAAAAAATTCAAGAAACCTTAAAATAAAATTTCACATACTTTATATTTGTATTCCATATTATTTGCAACATAACAGTAATTATATTTTTATTAATATTATATTAGTAATTATTTCAAATTTTAAAGTTACCACACAAGCCATAATAATTTGGTAAATCATTAAATTATAAAATTATTTAGAAATACAAATATCTTTTAAGTTATTGTATGGTACATTGAAAAAAGATTTTATAATGGAGGCACCAATACCATTTAAATTTTTTGAAACGTTAAGTCTTTTAATGCAGTTTCTTTTGGTCTGTAAATGAAAACAACAAGAAAAATGAACAAGAAAGAATCAATGCTAAATCACAGATAGGGGCATAATTAAAAATATTTAATCATTTCAGAGGAAACGCTGAATTTGCCATCAGATTGATGGAGGTAATTACATCATCACTAAACTTAATCGCTTTGGAATATTAATAATCCCATGCGAGTCAGCTGTTATCAATGATGAACTGAAGAATGGTTAAAACAAATTATTTGTTTTGCTTTTGATAATACATTTCTTATCAGTGGTACTCTAGAGACTAGTTGGTTATTTCGCTGGATCCGTGTATGCTTTTATTGCTAAAATCTCGCAATTTTATATCTATTTAATTTTATGTTTCTTTTTAATAGTTAATTATTTAAATATACAAAGGTGGTTGATAAGCAGTGAAATTGCTTCATTTTTCCAGAGATTTAAAAGACTTGTATTAATAAATCATGTTATAATTTATCATTTAATATCCACTAGACAACTATTTAATTCAGATGCATAGATATGCATAAATTAGAAAGATTTATTTATACAAAATTGTGTACTCTTTATATGTACAGCGGCTTTAATAAATATTGATTTTGTCTAGTATTCTTATGAAGGTACACAGCCAGAGTACGAATATTGGATGCTGTATGGTAATCGTAGAAAATAATGAATCTATATAAAGCATGATTTCGAAACACACTTTGAAAATTTATGAAAACTGTTTAAAAATTCAAGAATCCTTAAAATAAAATTTCACCTACTTCATTTTTATATTCCATATTAGCTGCAACATAAGGATAAATTATATTTTACTATAAATATTTGTTTTTCATGCTTATAAAAGAAGACTATAGTTCTACACTTAAGACATTTATAACATACGATTGTAACGAGTATCAATTTCAATTTGGCAACGTCCATTTATAATTCACTGAATGTATCAAAATAAGAAATTATATTTCGCTCAGTAATATCATTAAACCATGTAAACAAGAAAAAAAATTGACAAGAAACGTTACCCCTTTCTCTCTTGGCTTTTACGATAGCATCTCGTAGAAAGCCTTATGTAAATTATTGATAGCTCTAAATACTACTTATCCTTAATTAATTTTTCGCTTTCCATTTGGCATGTCGACAGAGTTCCCAAATTGCTGGAATTGATACAGCAACTAAAAGCGCCCCATTTAATGCGGCGGCAATTACTGCGATGTATTCCTTTCTGAAAGTGAGTTAATTGATACAGATTCATGAGTAGTGAAGCAAATCCTGGATATAGGCCAAAGAAGTGTGCTTCGGATGACAACAGTTCAACGTTAACTGTAATTTCATCAATACTTTTTCTTCTCCTGCTAGAAGAAGGGAACAACTTATATTGGGCCTTCGCTAATAGGTTTTATTAGTTCGGACCTTTGTTGTGAGAGTCAACAACTAAAACCTATCGATCCACGAACATTAACGAAGACCTTTCCTTCAAAATAATGAAACGTCTGAAGATTCTCTTCTAGAATTCGGAAGTGGGTGAACCTTAACTCAATAATTTAGGAAATAAGTGATGACCAACAGTAGTGGATGGAACAAAAGGATGATAATATCCATCATTAATGATCTTCGGGGAATGGGGATAGGATCCTATTTTCTTTTCCTTTCTCTCCTTCTTCTTGGCAGAAAAGGATTATTCTGACATTAAGCCTGCCGTAGCCGAAGTAACCGGAGGAGATGGAAGGGAAGTTTTGCAGATGAAAGATGTATTGATGTCACGGCCGAAGTCAAAACAATAGCTTTTCAGTCTGGCGCTGGAGCAAGCCAACCGGTTACTCAAAGATATTCAATGCAAGAAATGGTGATTTTTATATTTGGTAAAAAAAATAAGAAATAAGATATTAGAGAGAAAGGATATAGTTAAATGATCACATTTTTTATAAACTGCTCGTCCCCATAGGACCAATACGAAGATAATGCTTAAACCTCTCCCTCCCCCTATGACAAGTAATGATATTACTCTGGTGCATTTATTTATGGATTCCTTTACACAGAAATCTATTTAGATTCATTTTTACAACTATGGGATGGAAAAGGGGCTGTTCTTATTTTAAATCAATGTTGATTTAAGAATATGACTTCAGCTCTAGTTCTTCAAATTTCATGAAATATTGCATACGAAAAATGAAATTGAAAAAAAAATATGAAATTTCTTTTTAAATAATGAAATGAAATTGAAAAAAAAAATATAAATATTTAAAAATATAGTTATGTTTAGATGGTATTGTAGCTAAAACGCCATGTTGTAGAACTGCTATTTGTTTATTTTTTTTTTTTCCAAAATTAAAAAAAAAATAACATTCACTCTATGTTGTTTCATCCCTTTTTATTAATCAAAAGTCTTAAGAAATAAATCTACCAGAACGAAATATTAAAATTCATATTTCAGAATCCGTGTTTTTCTTTTAATAAATATAAAATTGATAATGAGGATAGTATAAAATGATTTTTACAGTAACATATAAAACAAATTACGACAAAGAATATATAACTGTTATTATTTGATATATCGAAAACATAGTACATTTTTAAGAGAAGGAAATATGACATCAAAATAAAGTGGGGTTTTTTTGTAATTTTTAAGCCTCAAACCTTTTCATATCATCATTATTCCTAGATATTAAACTATAATTTCAAGTGTTGTGAAGTTTAAAGTAATAAAATAGAAATATGAAAACTTTTATTTATTCATAATGTTCATGGGATCAAAATATAATTTATAAATGTTTACATATTAATTTAGGTATCCATTCATGATTTACTTTCAAATTTCGTTAATAATTTATTTAAAATATGTGAGCTTTACAAATTATATATATATATATATATATATATAAATAATATATGATCAAAGAGAGGAATTCCATTGAAAACATTAGCATTGATAAGTTCAGACTTAAATTTTAAACTTCCTAATTTAAAGATAATTAATTATATTTCTACATTAAATTGATATTTACTACATGAGTAAGTAAACACAAACTGCATTTCAGACTCTCCACTATAAATTTAGAAAGTAATTTTTCCTCTTTCTTTCCCTCAACTTATATTTGTTATTCATTTGATTTTGCTTGAATAAAATCATTTATGGTCAAAACAATTGCCATCTGAAGTGCGATTTGATTATTACTCAATCGTAACTAAAGAAAAAAAAACCCATAGAGAAACCACGATCCTGAGTTTTGTTTTTTTTTTTGTTCTTACTTCTGTAAATTTCTAACGTATTTACATCTATTAGAAACTTCTCATTTTTTTTTTTTTTGACGTAGACTTCTATGAATGTTGAATTAATTGTTTAATTTATATTATTTGTTAATTAAAAAAAATTAAAATAGTTTTACCTTTATATGGAAAACTAATGAGTACTAAATAGTAACTAACGAAAATTTATTTAATTTTAAAAGTAAGTACACGAATAATGCCTTCATTTTCATTTGATTTTTTGTAATTATATTCTCGTAAAATTATTCAGCATGAGAGTCTACAGGAATTGGATAGTGAATCTTTGAAAAGAAAAAACGAGTTCGATTACCGTCAACTTAAAATAATCGGTTTTCAAAGTTTTGCTGTGGTTGAACTGGTTACGTCAGTATTTTCTTGGTTTGACCCTTGTAATATAAATATTCTTCTTTATTGGTGTAACAGCCCCAAGGTGGGCCAAGGCCGTTTGCCTACTGGCAGATTTCAAAACAGGAAATGTTTTCTTTTTACGGGGTAGGATTGTCAGCCCTACGCCGTACAGTCATATTAGATCGAGACCTACGGTTTAAAGTGGATTCCTAACCACTAAAAACATCCATGACACCGTCTTGACTAGAACCTGAAATCTTTGTCACAGAGTGACAGAGCTCTAGTCACTCGGCCATCAGGCCCAAATATAGATCTAAGCTAGAAGAACTTCCAGGGATACAGATCTAAGCTAGAAAACTTCCATGAATATAGATCTAAGCTAAAAAACACTTCCAAGAACATAGATAGCTAGAAAAACTTTCCAAGAATATCGATCTAAGCTAGAAAAACTTGCATGAATATAGATTATAACCTAGAAAAACTTCCAGGAATATATTTCTGCTGCTTTTCATTCTTGCTTGTATAGTGTAGTAAATGCAGTCTGAGTAACACTAAATCTGCCATGTCAATGCAGATAACTTAAAGGTTAAATTCTTTGCGCTATTACAAATATATATAAGATGATTTTAAATTTACTAAGACAATTTTTTTTTTCTAAATTAAAGAAATAACATTATTATATTTATGGTAAGACGAGGGGAAATATATATGTTATTTTTTAATGATAATTTCCTGATCGAAATGTGAATATCGCCCGTCTTAAAATTTGCACCTAAAAGGGAGATAAAGTTCTAGTTATTTTGCATAAAAAGAGAAGAAACTAAACACACTTGCTTTGCTTAGTATTAGATGCTAAACTTTAGCTTAACTAAAGCTTCGGAGCTGTCTTTTGTGTTAAATAAGTTAACAAAATATTCACTCGGGGCTATAGAGTGAAAGAGATCGCTTTGTAATCAAAGCGGTTGGGTTAGCCATGCTTTTAATCTTGTTAAGAGGCAAAAAAACTTTCACTTTATTCACTCCTTGGAAATTTTTCTAAAACTAAAACGAAACGTTAATTGTAATGATTCAATATTTACGAAAACAATCCTCTAAAAAGCCCTTTCCGTTCTTGGATCAATAGTTCCGTTTTATCATATAAATGGAAAGAAAAAGCAGCTTTATCTTTACATTTGCTTTTCGGAACAACAGCAAGGAATAAGAACGCGTTTTCATTAGCTCTTGGTTGATGTCAAAATATAATTAAAAGGTGGTTCATTTTCATAGCTGAATGTGAACGAGCAAACACGTTACTTAACTGCGTTCTTGCCTTTATTTCAGACTCGAATACAAAATAGAAAAAGTTCCCCTTTTCATCACATTAAGTTCTTTTTATTTGGTTTCTTTTTTTTTTTTTTTTTTTTTTTTTTTAACCTTCACCAATCCTATTCTCATTAACTCATGCGTAAAATGGGTTAAACAACACTGACTATATATATAGCAGGGATTTTCAGGTCTCTGTCTTTGCGAAAGTTTTCTTTACTTCTATTTACTCGTTTCTGCAGCTTCCTGGTTTAATATATAACACTTTCAATGTAGATTTTTCCCTGGAGTCCCGAAACTCTTGGATCTTTAGTTTTCATGAATACAAAAATGGCTTTTCTCTAGCGAATGAGCATATTTCGCCTTACTTTCTTTTATGTATAAGGATGGTTGGAAGTATAGTCGCGAAAAAATAACTTGTCTTCAGTGTGTTTTGAGATGTGTGCGTTCGCCATTAGGGAGGATGGCAGTGGGGGAGGACGCAGACCCCCTACCGTGTTTCACCTCAAAAATGGACTGGTTGCTTCAAATGGGCTTCCACCGAACAAACGGAGCATTTCAACCATCAAATAGCAAAGTTTCTGGAGCGGTCCTCCAGTAGGGGGTGGAAGGGAAGGATGATGAAAAAAATCTGGAATTGAAAAGGAACTAAATTCAGGACACACTACTCTTAAACCTTTTAAGCCTGAAAGTTCTAAAATAAAAACTTGGAAACAAAATATCAACTGACAACAGTATCAACAACTGAAACCATTAAAACCCTTTCTTCTAACTCCTATTTTAGTACAACCTACTTTAGGTTTTAGCCTTGTGGTAATGAATTGTTAAATAAATTAATAGCATAGTACTGGTTCTAGAAAAAAAAAGTTCAATTTTATTTCCTTATTTTTAACTCCTACTATTATTATACTATTATTTATTTATTTATTATTTGTTCCCTTACTTTTAACTCCTATTTTAATACACTCTACATTTGGTTTTAGCCTTACACTACTCTTAATCCTTACACTGCTCTTATCCTTACGCTACTACTACTCTTATATGCTACCACTTCCTTAATCCTTACACTCACTTATCATTAATCCTTGCACTACTCTTTCCTGAAGTTTCTAAAAATAAAAACTTGGGAACAAAATATCAACTGCCAACATGTATCAACAACTGAAACCCTTAGAACCCTTATTTTTTAACTCTTATTTTAATACACTTTACTTTAGGTTTTAGCCTTGTGGTAATGAAATGCTGAATAAATTAATAGCATCGTACTGGTTAAAAAACAATTCAATTTTATTTATATTCATAAAAGTTAAAAATCCTTTATTGATCCAAATCCGTATAATTACTGTAATTAAATTTTCAGTTTTTGTATACGTAGCATTCTGGTTCACACTACTCTTAAACCTTTTTAAGCTTGAAGTCTCAAAATAAAAACTTAGAAACAAATATCAACTGTCAACCGTATCAACAACTGAAACCATTAGAACCCTTATTTTTAACTCTTATTTTAATACACTCTACTTTAGGTTTTAGCCTTGTGGTAATGAAATGCTGAATAAATTAATAGCATCGTACTGGTTAAAAACAATTCAATTTTATTTATATTTATAAAAGTTAAAAATCCTTTATTGATCCAAATCCGTATAATTACTGTAATTAAATTTTCAGTTTTTGTATACGTAGCATTCTGGTAAACACTACTTTTAAACCTTTTAAGCTTGAAGTCTCAAAATAAAAACTTAGAAACAAATATCAACTGTCAACCGTATCGACAACTGAAACCATTAGAACCCTTACTTTTAACTCTTATTTTAATACACTCTACTTTAGGTTTTAGTATTGTGGTAATGACATGTTAAATAAATTAGTAGCATCCTACTGGTTAAAAAACAACAATTCAATTTTATTTATATCATATTTTTTTTTTTAATTGTAAATGGGTCGCTTTGCAAATATGTAGCTTATTTTAAAGAATTTCAAAATTCGATTTTTCAATTCTAAAGTAATTTAATTTTAGTAAATTTTATCGAATAGCTGTTCAATTTTTCTCTTGCGTTCCCACTTAATTATAAAAATAGCATGATATAAATGGTTAGAAGAAATCATTGAAATATCATATGTATTTAACTATTCGTAAAATCTTACGTAAGAACGATACTAATATGTTTCGAGCATTAAAAAAATTAGGAAAAGAATTATTAATACGACTAACTATTCACTAATATGTATAAAAATTATTTTATTTTATTGATAATTATTCGATGCATATAAGTAGCTAAATAACATTCAAATTCTTTGCAGTAATTTCTTGTAGGTTTTTACAAACTGTAATTAATTTATTTGTTAACAAAACAATTTAAATAGAAATCATGAAGAAAAAGTATTTGACATCTAATTAAGCTTAAATGTCAATAATAATAATTATTATGTGCTATTAATTATATTAAGATATTAGTATTATGCCTTAATACAATAAAAATTATTATTAAGCTTAGATGTCAATAATAGTATGTCTTTAAATCGCAATATAAATGTGCTGAATAAAAGTAGCATAATATAAATAGTTAAAAGACGTCATTTAAATCGCATATGCCCTTAATAATCCGTAAAATTTTAGGTAAGAACGATACTGATTTATTTTGTTTTTGAACATTAAAAATTAGAAAAATAATTATTAGTTTGACTAATTATTCACTAGCTTGTGTAAACATTATTTGATTTTTATTGATAATTACTCTTTGTATGCAAGTAGTTAAATAATATTCAAATTTTTTGCGGTAATTTCTTTATGTATTTTTACAAACTGTAATTTTTATTTGTTAATAAAACAGCTTAAATAGAAATCCCGAAGAAAAATATTTGACATCGAATTAAGCTTAAATCGCAATATAAATGTGCTGGATAAAAATAACAATATAAATAATTAGAAGACGCCATTTAACTATCCGCATATACTAATCTCATATGCATTTAACTATCCATAAAAATATTAGGTAAGATCGATACTAATGTGTTTTATTTTTTTAACAATAAAAAGATTTCAGAAAAGGAATTATTAGTATGACCAAATATTCACTAACATATGTAAAAATTATTTTATTTTATTGATAATTTTTCGATGCATATAAGTAGTTAAATAACATTCAAATTCTTTGCAGTAATTTCTTGTAGGTTTTTGCAAACTGTAATTAATTTATTTGTTAATAAAACAATTTAAATAGAAATCACGAAGAAAAGTATTTGACATCTAATTTAAATGTCAAATAAAATACATCTAAATTAGATGTCAATAATAATATTGTGTGCTATTAATTATATTAAGATATTAGTATTATGCCTTAATACAATAAAAATTATTATTAAGCTTAGATGTCAATAATAGTATGTCTTTAAATCGCAACATAAATGTGCTGAATAAAAGCAGCATAATATAAATAGTTAAAAGACGTTATTTAAATCGCATATGCCATTAACAATCCGTAAAATCTTAGGTAAGAACGATACTAATGTGTTTTATTTTTGAACATTAAAAAAAAAATTTTAGAAAATTAATTATTTGTATGACTAACTATTCGATAACATATGAAAAAATATTTGATGTATGCAAGTTGTTAAATAACATTCAAATTCTTTGCAGTAATTTCTTATGGGTTTTTACAAACTACAATTAATTTATTTGTTAATAAAACAATTTAAATAGAAATCACGAAGAAAAATATTTGACATCTAATTAAGCTTAAATCTCAATATAAATCTGCTGAATAAAAACTAACATAATCTAAATAGTTAGAAGACGCCCTTTAACTATCCGTAAAATCTTAGGTTAAACCGATACTAATGTGTTTTATTTTTGAACAATAAAAAAAAATTTTAGAAAAGAATTATTAGTATTACTAAATATTCAGTAACATATGTAAAAACTATTTGATTTTATTGATAATTACTCGGTATATACAAGTAGTTAAATAGCATTCAAATTCTTTTTGAAATAATTTATGGATTTTTACAAGCTGTAATTAATTTATTTGTTAATAAAACAATTTAAATAGAAATCACGAAGAAAAATATTTGACATCTAATTAAGCTTAAATCGCAATAGAAATGTGCCGAATAAAAATTTTTCAGTCATGTAATCATGCTGCCAATATAATTATTTTCTTTCTTGCACAAGTTCGATTGTTCTGTGTCTTTTGTCTTTAAATTTAATACTCTTTTTTTTTTTGTGCTTCGGATTGGGGTCAAATTATTTTGTTTCGGTTCTAGGATTATAGCGACACTTTAAAAACTCATTAAAATATTATTTAACTTGGGAAAAATTGTCTTCAAGTTTTCTAATTACTCTATTAAGGGTGCTGTTATTTCTGTTTTTAAAATTGAATTTTAATAAAAGAAATAAAGTACAATGTATTCTTTTTACTGTGGAAATTACTTTTTAATCATTTTAATTGGCAATTCGTTTTATTTCTGATATTTTAAAATGACTTCATTTTAATATCCATTAAATTTAGTGCTTTGAGAGAATGTTGATTTTCGCTAAATTAATTCACCACTTTCGCTTTGATTTGTGGTTAAATTAAGCCGACAAATCTTGGATAATTTTATATCAACTAATTATTTTAATTAAAATAACTCAGTATATTTATCTAATAGAATATTAGCTAATTGAATACTTTGTATTAATGCATACTTCTCATTTTACAATTCAGCAGAAATTTCAAATTAGTTTTGGCTATGTCTGGGTTTAGATTTCAATGTATCATGTCTCTTATTAAACTAAGCCGTCAAATATTGGATAATTTTATTTGAACTAATTATTTTAATTAAAGTAACTCAGTATATTTCAGTTGTTTTCTTAGCTAATAGAACATTTTGTATTAATGCATACTTCTCATTTTACAATTCAGCAGAAATTTCAAATTACTTTTGGCTATGACTGAGTTTAGATCTCTATGTATAATGTATTTGGTTAAACTAAGCCAACAAATCTTAGATAGTTTTATTTCCACTAATTATTTTAATTAAAGTAACTCAGTATATGTAGCTAATAGAATCTTAGCTAATAGAACACTTTATATTAATGCATACTTCTCATTTTGTAATTCAGTAGAAATTTCAAATTACCTTTGGCTATGACTGGGTTTAGATCTCTATGTGCATGCTCGTATGTATGTTTTGCCATATTTTTGTTTGTCTTGTGTAGGATATAGATATAGTTGTGTAGGATATAGTGTAGGATATAGAGTGTAGGATATAGACAAATAACGATAAATAGTTTATTGCCTTATTGACATTTTTCCAATAGAAAGTAACCACCTAGAAACAACTCTATTAGCAACAAACTTACTTATATAATCATTCATTAGATCAAAGGGAAAAGGAATACTTATATTGATCAATAAGTTATTTTGATTAATTTAGATTCAAACATGGATAATTTTAATTTTATTTATCAAAATATAAATTTGCAATTGGCTGAACAAAAATAATTTTGAATGCAATTCTATCATAGACTGTGTATTTTTTTTTTTTTTTTTTTGGGGGATTGTTTTATCTAGTAACATTTACTTCCCAATAGTTTAGCATGTTACATCACAAAATATTTTTCCCTATTCTGTGTATTTTACTGCGTTCATGAACAATGTATCATTGCTTGTTAAAATCTATGTGAATCCAATAATTTCCTATGAGAACTATGAAAAAAAAAAAAATTAGAAATTTATTCTTTACGTTATTAAAGCGTTTTCTACATAATGACATAATGTACATAATCCACATAAGGACAGCCTATTTTTCTTTTTTTGAGAATTTCCTTTTATTATTTTTTTTATTCATATTTTTGGCATGAAAATTAATCTTTCAAATAGGAGTGATAAAAAAATTGTGGGCAATTTTACACGGAAAAGAAAATCAAATAATTATCCGCAATCAGAGATTTATTATAGGTAAATTAAAAAAAAAAAAAAAAAAACGAATGTTCAGCAAGAATTTTACTGTTTTTCTATTTTTTTTTTTTTAATAATTAAAAAAAAAAAAATAGAAAACAGAAGAAGCAGAGTAAAAAAAATCCTTCATTTAAGTATGAATCTATTCATTCACTTGTTCATTTAATTATCTTCCCTCAATCTAATTAAAACGAAAATACGCTGTCTTTGATTCTACGCTGCCAGGGGAACACTTCTCTTGCAAGTCTCAAAGAAATTCCAATCCCTCTTTGAACGACAAGTGTTGCATCTTGACTCGCATGTCTGTTAACTTCAATATGTGATCGACATGTTGTAACAAGTCCGTCATTAGCTCACTATGATACATCCACACTGCAATTGAAGAGTAGGAAGAATCTCATTAGCTCCCTCATCAAGTGCTCACCATAAGATATTTAAAAAGGTAAAAAAAAAAAAAAAAGATTCCACGGAGGGAGGTTCTCCAGGAAGTCTGGTCGACTGAAGAATCTCATCACAGGAACCGAGTTGCAAGTCTTCGGGATTAGAAGAGTAACTAGTTTATTCGTAAAGGCTATCCTTAATCGTGTTCGCATCCGAACGCTCTCCGTGATGATTAATCTCCTAGCCAAGGTAGCAGCCCCGAACAATGGTGGAATATTGATTTTAGCCTCACTAATTAAATTTCGTGGGCTTTCGCGCCTTGTTTCCTGGCATTGTTGTGTGACCGTCGTTTTCAAAAGGGACAGCTCCTCTAAGAAGCTTCGACAATGTAGTGGTAAGACCATTCAACCCTCCACTCTGCCCCAAGACACCTTAAGTGCCGACCCGACTACCAATCAAAAGAAGAATGCCCCTTTCTCGACAGGTTCACTTGACGACACGCCAGATAAAAAAAAAGGGTGTTATAAATGTGTGAAGGTATGCATAATATATATATGTATATGTATATAAATATATGTACAAACGCACGTGAAATGAAGTAGAGGAAAAAAACCATCCACCCAGCCATGGATAATAATGAGATTTAGATCCATCCATGGCTGGCTTGGGAAGAAAAGATATATCTATCAATTACTTTGACGCTCTGAAGGCTGAATAATAATTAACTTAAAGAAGTCGATGGATCTCTCCAAGGAAATGTGATAAAGATAGTTAATGAAGAAAGGGATGAAGGACATTTTTTCCGGCCTCTTTCTGCCAAGACTTCTAATCGAAAGCTATCGGTTTCATTCGAATGCAAACTTTCGCAATACTACTGTGCCCAAAAAAGTAAGACCAATTTTGAAGAGGTATGCGTAATATATATATATACATATATGTACAAACGCACTTAAAATGAGGTAAAGGAAAAAACATCCACCCAGCCATGGATAATAATGAGATTTAGATCCATCCATGGCTGGCTTGGGAAGAAAAGATATCTCTATCAATTACTTTGACGCTCTGAAGGCTGAATAATAATTAACTTAAAGAAGTCGATGGATCTCTCAAGGAAAAGTGATAAAGATAGTTAATGAAGAAAGAGATGAAGGAGATTTTTTTCCAGCCTCTTTTTGCCGAGGCTTCTAATCGAAAGCTATCGGTTTCATTCGAACGCAAACTTTCGCAATAGATCGCGGGGATTAAATAGACGTTTGATAGCAAAGAGCGACGGAGTATAAAATTCTTTACACTAGCTAGTGAGCGCTAACAGGCATAAAGTGGCCAAAGTTTTACAGCAGTCTTTTGGGTCGTAAAAGCGAGTGGAAGCAATTGATTGCTGTTCTCCGTGAAGAAGAGTCCCCGAAGAGGAAACTTTTACAAATTAGTATTAAGAAACATGAAGGGTTTGTAGATAAATTAACGGAATTCAACCGCATGGTTGTAATTTTAATTCAGATTATTACTGAATAGTCAAAGAGGGAATTCAAAATGTGCAACATCGTTAATCTAAACGAAAATTAAAATAATTCTCGCACTTTTATTATTTTATAAGTATATATTACAATCATTCATTTATACGTTCGCCCAAGGGACCCACTAAAAAAAGGAGTATAAATGAGATCGACATATTAATGAAATCCTAAGTATTTTTAAGAATATACCATTTAAAATAGCAATAAAATATCTCAAAAAAATATAAACATATCAATGACTGGATGTGTAACTATAGTTTGAACAATTAAAAGATTAAATAAGATTAAAAAATATAAAATAGATGGATGCATCATGAAATAAGGACGTTTAAAGGTTTTTACATTCGCATTTTTTTTAATAATGTAAAATTGGAAATTGTTACTACTTTTTCTATCTGAAAAATTTATTTTTCCCATGTTTTTTCGGGAACATTGAAATCTCAATACCTCGATTGAGAAGAGTTATAATGATATTATAGCTGGTAAATTTTCAAGATATTTTATTGTTTTTTAAAAATCGAAAACATTTATGAGCCTGCTTGTGATAATTAAATTTATCAGGGCTGATTTTCATGAGTATATTTAAAGTTTGTATTTAGTGATGTATAACTGAGAGTAATTTTAAAGTGGAGTCGTATAAATGATTAGTTTTGCTATTACTTTAGCCAAGACATTTGAATATCGAATCATAAAAAAATGAATATGAATAAATATGATGAATAACTAACGTTACAGTTACGCTAACATAAAAGTTACATAACGTTAACCTAATGTTAACATATTTATTTTACATTTACAGTAAAATAAATGTAAAATATATATGTTAACATAAAATTTATGAGATTACTTTGATAATTAAATTCCTCAGGACCGATTTCGTGAGTATACTTAAGTTTGTATTTAGTGATGTATAACTGAGAGCAATTTTAAAGTGGAGTCGTATACATGATTATTTTGCTATTACTTTAGCCAAGACACTTGAATATCGAGGTATAAAACAGATGATGAATAAGTAATGTTTTACTGTAAATGTAAAATATATACGTTAACATAAAATTTATAGACTCAAAATTGTTCCTTCCCCGATATGCACTCTGTGCAGCTCTGGAGAGGCTATGGACTCCACACATCTACTGCACTGTCCTGCTCTGGGCAAGACTTTTCTCACCGAGCGATATTGGGAGGCTAGAGATATGTTAGATTAATGAACTCTGTTGCAGCATGTTTTGTTGTTTTCTCTGTTCTTTTTTTTATTTTTCGTTGTTCTGTAACTGTTCATAATCTGCCATTGGAAATAAAAAAAAATTAAAAAAACATAAAATTTATGAGACTGCTTCTGATAATTAAATTCCCGCCGGGACGATTTTCATGAGTATATTTAAATTCGTATTTAGTGATGTATAACTGAGAGCAGTTTTAAAGTGGAATCGTGTAAATGATTATTTTACTTTAACTTTAACCAAGACATTTGAAAATCGAGGCATAAAAGAGATTATGAATAAGTAAATTTTTATTGTAAATTTAAAATAAATATGTTAACATAAAATGATATACAAGCAAAATAACATATTTATTGATACAAAATAAATATGGAAATATCTTGAAGAAAACCGACATAAGCTGACTTCAACGTAGAAAAACACAATAGTGCAGCACGAACTAAGAAATGAGATTTGCAGGGAAATAACGTGGATAAATATTGCTTACGTTATTTAATATTACCTAGGATCATCTAACAAAAAAAAGATTTCTTATGTAAAAAAAAAACAACTGTATTTAAAATAAGTACAATATACATTGGACAATGATTTATTTTCGGAATGGAGGAAATATAATTATAGTAGTGCATCCCACGAAAGAGATGAGTAGACAAAATATTTTTTTATGTGAATGCAACTAAGATTTCTTTTCGATAAAAATGCTATTCGCGATAAAAAAGAGAAAGTAGCAATCATCTAGCAGAAAACAGAAGTTAACCACGTAAAGAAAAACGAAAGATTGTGTGTTATGATTAAGGTTATATTAATATACGAATAAATCAATCGTATTATAGCAACAGCTGCAAGGAAAATATTAATAACAATGTCCAAAAATAAGAAATATGGGACTTAACCAAAGCGTATTCCTTAGCTGGGAGTATGTTGTTATACATAGTTATGATAGTATTAAATAAACCGTACTATAGTATTATCTCCGAATATAATATTAAAAACATCTTTATGTCTTATATTAATTTAAACGTTTAGTTTTGTTACTTCTCTTAAAAACAATTTTTTTTTAGTGTAGTTACACTTACACTCGCCCATATCATCTATTATTTTTCTACATTTTTGATTTTCAGAGTGTCAATTTTGTTCCTTAGAGTAGTGAGGGGAAAATAATGCTTCCAGAAAAAATATTTCATGGTTAACTTCACCACACTTGTGCTCCTTTATTAAACAAAATCCGAAAATTCCAACCAAACTCACAATTTTTACTCAGTCTACTCGTTTTTCAATGAAGTGACTGTAGCGCATCCCACCAGTAAAAACGAACCCCTTATCCTCTGACAGACTAGTTAGATGCCATTACCAGTAAACTACGAGTGTGTAGATACACTTTTTCTTTTCAGTGTAGATACGCTTAGACTCTCCCTATATCATCTATGATCTCTCTACATTTTTGATTTACTGTGTGAACTTTGTATCCTAGAAAGTAGTGAGGGGGAAATAATGCCTTCCAAGGAGAATTTCATGATTGACTTTCTACATATTCATATTCCTTTATTAAATAAAATCCGGAAATCTCCAACCAAACTCCAAATCTTTAGCCAGTCTACTCGCATTTCAGTGCAGTGACTGTAGTGCATCCCACCAGTAAAATCGAACCTTTATCATCTGGCAGGCTAGTTAGAGGCCCCCTTATTCCTAAAATTCCTTCTGGAAGACAAGGATAAATTATAGCTTGTCATTACATTAATAAGATGTCCGTGATATGCACAAGTGTAACATGTGGTCTAACAATGTGCAACAACAAAAAAACAGTGTATCTTTCGTCAGATACTGGGTAATATTAACTCTTTGAGAGGACCGATTCCTGAGGGCGGCCTGATGGCCGAGTGGCTAACGTTCTGGCCTTTGGTATCACAGTTTCAGGTTCAAATCCTCGGTGTGGCATGGATGTTTGTTTGTGGTTCGGAATCCACGTTAAGTTGTAGACCCCAATCTTGTCTTGTCTTGTCTTACAACTTTGATATTTATGTTCGTTGATGCTACTTTATCTCAATTTACCCAAATGCTGTTAAAATACTAGAAAGCAAATAAAAGAATAAAGCAAAGGTGAAAATTAAGCATTTATACTCTAAAATCCAAAATTCTTGATTTCTTTGAATATGGTGAAACACCAATTCAATTTTAAAAAGAAAGCACGTACTTTCTAATAACCAAAAGAATATAAATAAGATGGGTAAAAAACAGCAGATCAGTTAATAGAACAAAAATTTTAACATTAGAACATAAGAAAATAAGAAATACATCTAATACCAAATACTTACCAACTCTATGTACTCCCTGTCTAATTAGCCCAAAGTGTGCAAAAATGACCTTTGCAGCGACAAAACCAAAACAGAATCCTGTGGATTATGAGTAACTGGTGGGATTTAGCACAGGCCCTAATGATTGTGGATAACTAATGGGGTTTAGTACAAGCCATGTAGATTGTGGGTAACTTATGGGTTTCAGTATAGATCCTAATATATTATATACGAGCTTGCTACATTGTTGCTCAAGCTGCAGAATATCAAAATTAACTATGTTCTTGAAGGGTAGCTTTAATCATTTACAACATATCAAAGAAGAAATGAATAAGAACATTTATTGTCAAATACTTATTTCTTTTCACCTAAAATACTTGGTTCAAAGGATAGTTTGTATATTTATAAATAAACTAATATAATAGGTATATTTATAAATGAACTAATAGAATAGATATATTTATAAATGAACTATTAGAATAGGTATATTTATAAATAAACTATTATAATAGGTATATTTATAAATAAATTAATATAATAGGTATATTTATAAATAAACTAATATAATATATTTATAAATAAACTAACAGAATAGGTATGAACTAATATAATGCGTATCATTATAATTGAACTAATGCAATACGTATAATTATAAATGAACTCATTTAATATCTATAATTATAATTAAATTAATATAATACTTATAATTATAAATGAAATAATACAATACGTATAATTATAAATGAACTAACATAATAAGCATAATTTATAAATGAATTAGTATAATAGGTATAATTGTAAATGAACTAATATAATAGATATAATCATAAATGAATTAATATAATAGGTATAATCATAAATGAACTAATATAATGGATATAGTTAAAAATGAACTAATACAATAGGTATAGTTATAAAAATGAACTAATATAATATGTATAATTATAAATGAACTAATATAATGTGTATAATTATAAATGAACTAATATAATAGATGTAATTATAAATGAACATTAAAAAAAGAATTCTTAAATTATTAAAACGTATTCTTAACACAATTCATGCTACATGAAATTTCTAAAATTCAAGTCTAGTACTTAAAAATTAATTCATTTTAAAAAGGGATGTGTAAGCAGTAGTTGTTTAATTTAATAAAATCTATTTTCAAAAAACAGTTTATTTCTAGAATGGAGGTGAAAAAAAATTCACCACTCGTATTTTCCGCAACAGAATTTCTCCCACTTCAGAAGCAGGGAAGGAGCCACGCGAGGAGATTTTTAATTGCGGAATAAATAGAAACGAGGGGAAGGAAAAGTAATTTAAATGCTTGTGTTGCCTCATCCCTACACTTAATTAATATCACTGTAAAAGTAGAGTCATTTAACTCATCAACTAAAGGCGACAAATCATTGATTTTTAGAAAAAGCTCATATAAACCACCGAATAAATTATTTTTGTTTCTGCTCCGCCAATACTCAAAGAATCCTAATTTGCTCTGACTTCAAAAATTTTTTTTTTTCCTTTTATTTTTATATTTGCCACTTTTTTAGTTTTAATGATTCCGAGCAATAACAGATACAATTCGCCTGGGTGCCTTACTTAATGCTCTTATTAACACGAAACCGGATGACCGTTTTCGCCCGGTAACATGGTGCCAACGCTGTCCTGCCCATACCTCCCTATTAATGAGAATATAAAAAGTCATCGAATACAATTTGGATTCGGGCACAATGACATTAATCGCCAATGTCATTAATCAACACCTCGGAGATTCTACCTCACCCCCAACCCTAACCCCTTCCCTTCTGATCTCACTTCTACGGTTTGAAGAATAACCTTTCACGTTCCCTGGGGCTTTCTCTTTTTGGACGGTACAGACTGTCTGAAAATTCCATTTAATCCCTCCACTAACTCCCCCTCTTTCCGCATCCAATCTCAAGCCTCTAATTTCTCATTAAATCTCGAGTAATTGGAAGCATTTTTTTCCCCCTATATTTTTTTTTATTTTTATTTCGGGAACAAACTCGCGTTCTACCTCCATAAATTAAAACATTTTTTAAGAGCCCCCTGCTGAGACTATGATGAAAAAAAAAAAAAAAAAAAAAAAAAAGGAAACGAAAAAGGTATTCGAAAAGAAATTCCCCGAGAAAATATTCTGCGGAAGAATGTCTTTTATTCTTTTATTTATTTATTTTTTATGGCTTTTTTTGTGGAACAAAAAAAGGCTACATAAATAATCATTGCTACCTTATTTGTTTTTTTTTTATCTATCTACATACCTACCTACCTACCTTGTGCTTACCTTCAGGAAGCTAAGTTTGCAGTTTGCAGAACGAAGGTTTGGTTAAAGTCATCAAATGTATTTTTCTCAAACTTACATTTACAGAGTTTTTATACCTGTTCCTCTGGATTGTTAAGGAAAAGTCAGCATAACTTAAATCAAACAGATTGGAAGTTCAGAGAAACAGGAACAAATGTAATATGATGGGTTCCTCCAAGTTACGAAAATAGCTTTAAGGCTAAATATATTTTTCGACAACGCAGGCTACATAACTGAGATTTTTTTACTCGACTTCCTCTGTGTGCAAACCCAATCTTTCACAATCTTGAAAAAAATTTTAAGTCGACGCTAATTATTAAAACTGGGCAGCAGGAAAGAAGTGTTTCCAATGGTGAGAATTAAAATTATTCTAAAAATTATTGTTATAAAAAATGGAAATAAAAATTATTCCAAAATATTTAGAATTTATTAAATAGTTGCAATATAAGTTATCCTCAAAATTATTTACAAGCGTACAAGTTGAAACTTATTTTATAAAATCCCTATCTCCTATGATTTCTGAATTACCACGAGCGTAGCATTATTTTATACCTGTATATCTTTTCTATTTTGTATGAAGGATGCTGATCACATATGAGCTTTATATAGAAAAAAAGTAAAATAGATAAGTAAATAATAGATAATAATATATGTATCCTAGTGATTCTCATCATCATCATTAATACGACAGCCCACGGTGTGCCAAAGCTCTCCTTTGAAAAAAATTTTATGCATTCCTCTCTGCATGACAATGGTCCTCCAATTCTTAACATTTAGTACAGCAAAATCTTTTTCAATTGTGTCTGTCCATCGCTACTTGAGTCTTCTTTTTTGTCCTGTGGCTTTTACAAAACGGGCCTTTTACAGGGTTTAAATCATTCATTCTAAATGCATGAGCTACCCAGTTTAATCTATTGATCTTAATAAATTTTATAATATTTGAGTCTTTATAGCATTTATAAATTTTTGCGTTGTACCATCTTCTCCAACAATCACTTTCCCTAACACCTCCAAGAATAGCCTTTAAAATCTTCCACTCAAATATACTCAAATGGGCCTCATCAGATCTTGCCGAAATCCATGTTTCAGAGCCATAACGGGTAAAACTCTTATTAGACCAAAATGGGTCTAATAAGAGTTTTATATAACAAGAATTTAATTTTTCTGCATATGAACTCTGATTTAAACAGATTTCTTAACCCATAAAAGGCCTTATTGCCAGACACAATTCTGTTTTTTATTTCAGTTAAGATATTATTATTAGAATTAATTTCTAATCCCAAGTATTTAAAACTAAGTACAGATTCAAAAGTGTAAGTGCCTAAAGTAATATTGGGTCTATCTTGACAAATATTTCTTGAGGAAAGCATATATTTCGTTTTTTCCTGGTCTATATTTAGATACAAAAGCCCTTGAAGCCAAATCAAAAACTCGAAAAACTTCCTCCAAGACTGCAAAAAATCTTGCAATGATTACAACATCGTCAGCGTAAACTAAAACTTAGTGATTCTCATACATTTGAAAATCGGGTATGCAAAGGTTCGGTCATGAATGAATGAATTGAATGGTAAAGAATTTTACATTTCTTGTAATAATATTTAAAGCTTTTAAAAATTAGTTATACCGATTCAGAACTCAGAAGACAGCCTGAATTCTTCAATGTGAAATGTTGAGGTATAATCTGGTTGTAACTGGGAGCACATTTAGTTGAGGAACAAGCAAAGCTAAAATTGTCAAAATTTCATAGTTTTTCGTATGTGCGATATCCAAGAAAATATTTTGTAATGAAAGGTTAATATTTATTTAATTCAATTTTTCCTTATTCAGATAATTAATGTTTTTATTCAAAACTATTGTAGAGAAATAATTTTAATAAAGGATCAGAGGTAATATAAATGAAATAGTGCATTATGCATTTTATTAATCATAATAGGAAATTTATTGTTTTTGTATGAAAAGGAAGCTTTTTATTTTTTTTTTTTTTTTTTTTTGGCATGACTGCATTTAATGAAATATCGAACTTTATAACATACTGTCATTAATTAATATTTTAATTTTATTTAATTATGAGTAGATACATTAAAAAAAATTTCTGCTCCTTAATTTTTGGATATTAATGTATATAATTTGAACATGGTATAAAGTGTAGAAATTGATGAAAATTTGAGAAAAACAGTCTTTAGTAAGAACATTGATGGAACATTGATCAGATTGATAGATCATTGATCTTGACTAGATCGTTTAAACAGTAATTAATATTTATTGAAAATATTCGAAAAATATATAATAATTAAAAATATTTCATTTCATTAAAACTAAAAGTTTTTTAGAAAAATAAATCTTAGATATTTAACATGATATAAAAGATGATTATGATACAATGTTATAAGCTGATATAAAACTTCAAAAAAAAAAAACCCTTTATTAATCGAAGGACTCCATTTTAAAAATTCATAATACATTGATTGTGATATCTTCACACCTATGATCAGTAAGAAATATTTTATCAAGTTTTTCCCCAAAAGCGTATTTAAAGTCTTCTCTGGGTAAAACATCAATATTATTGCTAAAAATTGCATGTAAAGCCCTGAAGCCTTTCACCAGAAGAAAAATTGCAAGAAATTTCTTTCCTGTCAAACATTCTTTTTTTTCTTTCTATTATTTCTCTTCTCTCTTCTTTTCCCAAAAATGCATCTCGGTCTTGAAACGCATCTTCGAACATTCTTCCAGCGCGACATTCCTGGACAGAAAAAAAGAAAATGGAAAATGAAGGGAAAAAACTTTTTCACTTCATTTCGCTCGCACCTGAGAATGGGGGACACCGATAATTCTCAAAACTTCGATCGATATTTGCATATCGCGATTCGCAGGGATCATTTTTACGACGTTCCTTATTATGTGAAACTTCATCGTTGTTGATGAATTCCAGAAATGTTCCAGCCACCTTCTGAGAAGTACTGGAACCCAAATGTGGTTGCCATCACTCAAAATGCTTGATCACTTAAATGATCTTATCCCCAAAACGAAATCCCAAATTGAGCTTAAATTCAAACTTGATTTTTATTTATTTTTTATTTTCTTTTATTGTGGATGTATATGGGAATCGTGGCATATTATTTTCGTCTGTAGAGGGGAGGCATTTAAGAGAAGTATTTAGAAGAGTTGTCTTAACATCTCCCTACCCCCATGCATCTACCTCCCACCCTCTTGAGAAGTTCTCGAACCCAAATGTGGTTGCCATCATTCAAAATGCTTGATAACACAAATGATCTTATCCTCAAATCGAAATCCGAAATTGAGCTTAAATCCAAACTTGATTTTTTATTTATTTTATATTTTCTTTTTATTGTGGATGTATATGGGAATGATGGCATATTGTTGTCGTCTGCAGAGGGAAGGCGGTTAAGAGAAGGATTTAGAAGAGTTGTCTTTGACACATCTCCCCACCCCCATCCTCTTCGGACTAGAGCACCATAGGAAATCTATTTTAACCCAGACTTTACTGGATCCACAGTATTGGCGGGACTTTTATTTCCCGAAAGATCTCTCTCGACCTCCTCCACCTCCAGTGCACTGGAAACAGCTTTCCACCCCCCTAAGAAACCTTCATTCGAAATCTTCACTTCCTAGAGAGAATTTGCACTGTTTTTTCTAACACCCAACGATTGAAAGGGCTTTTCAGTTTCTGAAAATCCCAGGAGATTGAATGCCGTCGGTTGACTCAGACAGTCAGTTTTCTCACCTTTAAAAGTGGAAAAGAGGGGCGGATTCGTGGGGAAAGTGTGGGTCGACACTGCAGAAATTACTTCTAGGCTATTTCTGCCATGCTGTATGTGTGCCAAGTGCCATCTCTCTTTCTCTCTGCCCTTCTTTTTCTCTTCACTCACTCACTCACCCTTTTCTCTGTGAGAAGTATTGTGTTTTCCTGCAAGTACTTCATCGGAAATTTTGTATTGCCTATCTCATTTGCATGCGATGCTTTTTTCGATTGACATCAAATAATCGGGGTCGGTGGAGCATATGCGGGGAGTAAGGTGGAGTTGAGAGGACTTGCTTCCGGCGGAAGAAAACGCAGCTTTCGAACGAACTCATTCCATTTCATTTCTTCCCCAGCCAACAACAGCAGCAGCAGAAGAAGAAGAAACTGGTGGTAAGAAACATTTTTGACGAAGTTTAGAGGGAACTGATGTTTTAGAGATAGAAAAGGTTGAGGGAAAAAAAAAGTAATAAGTAAAAAGTAAGGAAGAGAAGGAAATTAGCCCCGCACGGAGAATTAGAAAGTGAATCGAGCAGTAAAATTACTGTTTGCTTATTAAATCGACAGGATGAAATAAGGAGGATTTACCTTGTTTCCGGTTGAGTAAATTCGGGGAAGCGCATCTCAGTTTTTTCAGTTTACCTAAGAAGACTTTGGAAGGCACTTTTTAATAAAAACTCTCTGAAATCTATGCAAAAGGATTTGATTATTATTTAACTTTCTGTTTTATTTCCTTATTACTTTAGTTAGACAAAACAGAATTAATGAATGTTTTTTATACCAAACATAGAAAAGTTTACATTTAATATATTTAAGGTATTACAATTCCTTGTGCGCTTAATTAAAATATTCATATTTGGCCCTTTTACACATAATTTTCTTATTTATCTAATTTTTTCATACGATGCAATTGAAAAAGTTTATAATTTATATGATCTTTGCTAATTCTTTGACTCAATATTTTCGTCGTATTAATAATTTAATTTCTGATTTTTCAGATTGTTATAAATTTAACCTTTTTAAGAATTCTAATTGTAAAATTTTATTTTGTTAAATTACAGTTTCTTGAATTGAACAAATATAACATTTGCCACTGCATTTATTCTCATTTTATGGTTAATTATACAACGTATGCAAATCATGTCTCGCATCTTTACTAAACTTTATGAACTTGGGATTGAATTCAATCGGAATGAAAGTTTTTAATTAGGAGTTGGAACTTGAATTAACTTCTATTAAATTCTTGAAGCATGTCCAAAATAAGGATCAAATATCTAAGTGAATTGAATAAGTACACTTTCAGTGTGTTATGAGAAAGAATTAAGACTTTGCATGCATTATTGTCCTTTTAGCTCAAAGTAAGGACCAGTTCAACTATATTGAAGCATGCCGAAAATAAGGATTCATGCATGCCAAAATAAGGATATTCTTGAAGCATGCCCAAAATAAGGATATTCTTGAAGCATGCCAAAATAAGGACGTATGCCCAAAATAAGGATTCATGCATGCCAAAATAAGGATCAAGTATCAAAGTAAATTGAGTAAGTTTAAAAGTTAAAGTCCATTTTATCAGAAAGAAATAAGACTTGCATGCATTAGTGTCACACAAAGTAAGGACCAGTTCAACAATATTTAAAGATAACTATCTTGTTGGAGTTTGTAAAAATTTTTTTTCTTCATTTAATATTATATAAAATGAGAAACATTCAACTTTATCCGGCAACTTCTCTAAATTATGAGACAAAAAATCTACCAAAACTCGGTACAAAATTCAGTGAAAGATTGGGGAGACAATCATATAAGTTCATAAAAAAATTATTAAACAATTTTTTATTATTGAAGAACCTTGCTTTCAAAAGAAAAGCATTGAATGAAGTCTGAGGCTTAAATGCAGCTTTTATCTGGCAGTGATTGATTTTGATGTCCATCGACCTGTGGTTCTTTTCGTTTGCTTGTGTTTCCAAGTCACATTGGAATTTTTATATATGTGGTTTTATTTCTTAAGGATTTCTTAATGCTGTTTCATTTATTTTCCTGTTGAGATTGGGTTTGGATTATCACTAACATTCCGTGGACTTGCAAGAACTAATTGTTTAACAACTACTTTTTATTTTCTGTAGAAAAACTCATTCCTGACTTTAAAAACAACAAAAAATCATTTATCAAAACAAGACTTCTTATTTTAAAAATAAAATGCTAAGTATTTAAGCCTTTAAGCCTTAAGTATTTAAGTGATTAAGCCAGCTAGCATAATATAAATGCGAAATATTTGGCACATTTTTTTAAAAGATGTTTTATTTGAAAAAGATGATTTGATGACGATTGATTTGAAAAGAAGTTTTTGAGTTCGCATCAAAAACATTCCTCAAAAGTTTATGAATTCATTTATAACGTATTGTATATGTTCATAACTCCATTTTGAAATTAAAACATGATTAAAATTAAAGCTTGTTTTTAATAACCTAGAAAGACCTAACAAAAGAAAATTAATTTTTATTTCGGTTTTAGGTGCTCGTGTGGACATTTTATATATTTATATATATATTCCTCACATTATATATATGTATATAATCTTTTACTCTTTGAAGATAAAACTGAAAAAAAATAAACTGAAAACTGAACTCTTACACTTAAAGAAATAGAAATATATTTTTAATGAAAATAATTGATGCTTAATAATAAATTGAAAAATATATTGAAATTTTCATTATGTTATAATCTTCTTGACTTAATTTTTAATAACTTTTACAAGTTTTTCTAAAGTTTTTTTTATTTATCTTCGTTTTATATACTATTTATGTTTATATTTTATTTACGTTTTAGTTAAATCCTACTGGTAAATTCAAATATCTAAACAAACTGAAATAGTTAAAGAAACATTAAAAAAACAATCATTAAACAAAAAAGTGTTGCTTTCAGTTTTAAATTAGCAAATAATTCTTTCTGCCTGAAAATCAGAATATTAAATTTATTATTCCAATTTTTCTAGCTATAAATACAAAAACTAAAATATTATTTATGAATTTTTTTGTCAAAAAAGGAAAACAAACATGATTATTTATTATGAACTATATAAATAGTTATTTAGAACAATTTTTGAAAACACGAGATTGTTTGTAAGTGATAAAAAGCATTTTTAATAAAGAAATAGCAATGTAACGTGAAACAATGAAACTAAATTCTTAATTGTTGTGAAAAACAATATTCAGACAACTGCAGAATTCTTTAAAAATGAAAAGACTTGCTGATAACAAAAATCTTTTTTAGTCTGAAACAATTTAACAATAGCATTAAAAATTTATTATTTATTTTGTTACTAGATTAAATTTAATCAAAAAATATTTCTTGCATTTCCATTGAAACGTATAACAAAGAAATAATGCTAAACGGATTCAATTGTTTTCTATAAAATCTCATAAAAGTTATGTTTGAATGTGTATCAAAACATGACAATGTTATTAATTCATGAAAAGTGTCGATTTTTTAACATTTCCATAGATGTTTTCGATTTATAACAGTTATTTTGCTAACAATCAATCAAAATGCTATTTTAATACAAAATGAATTAACTTCTAGAAAACACAATTGTAAAAATGTAAGTAATTTTTCTTCTAACATAAATCAATTTATTTCTATAAAAATGCAAATCGACACGATGTATTTTGTGAATTTTTTTATATTTCTTTTTTAAATATAAATTTGGCAGTTTCATTTGCCTTTTTGGCATTTTTACGTTCATTTTACGTTAAAATTTTTATTATGGTTTATTTACCCACAATTATTATCAATATAAATTACCCTTATAATAAATTTAAATTAACGAAATAGAAATTTTTTTTTTATTGCAATTTTTAAAACAAAATGTGCATTTAAGTCCCACAATTCTTTTATTTAGAATCAATTAAAATACTATTTTAATTTAAAATGAATGAACTTCTAGAAAGCAAAATTGTAAAACATAAAATTTTTTTTTCTTCAAACAATAATAAATTTATTTCTATTAAAATGTAAATCGGCAAGATGTATTTCGTGATTTTTTTTTTTTATTTTTTTTTTAAATATAAATTTGGAATTTTCATACATTGATATAAACTATTAATATTTATCTGGATATTACTTTTTATTAGATATTTGTCCTTGAATCAACTCTCAATTACGTTCATTTGTTTACAGAAAGTTCGACAGAAAACTATAAGCAATTCTTGTAAAACAATTAACGTAAGTTATCATAATTATTATCAGAATATTACACTTATTATATATTTTATTTATCAGGATATTACACTTACTATATATATTATTTATCAGAATATTAATTATAATTACATATTTGTCCGTGAATCAACTCTCAATTACGTTCATTTGTTTTTGCAGAAAGTTTGACAGAAATCTGTAGAACAAATTCTGTAAAACAATTTAACGTAATTTAAAATTTTTATTATCACTTATTTATCCCACAATATAAATTAACCCGAAAATAAATTTAAATCTACAAAATAGAAATTTGTTATTGCAATCTTTAAAACAAACTGTGTATTTAAGTCCCACGATCGGTAAACAATCATTATTCATAAATTTTTAAATTTACATATTTCAAGTCTCTTTAATTTTTTTTAAGAAACACAATTTTAACGAATTCTTTTAAAATACAATTATTATCCATAGATAAATTTCAAACACCATTTCTTTATTTGTAATTTGTAACATGTCTGTTTTATAAAATAAAATTAAATGCAATATATAGGAAGCTAGCCAAGATATTTAAAATTAAAATTTAATAAAATTCCTCAATTAAACCTTTTAAATTATAAATGTTCCTTTAAAGCTGCCTGAAAAATTAATTGCCATGTGTAATATATTAATAGTTGATAAACACTCGCATTCAATCATGTACTGTATCAAGGATACAACATTAAACGCTTAAAATTAATCGAAACATTTTTGAAACCATCTGTACAAATATCTCTCAATAGAAGCAACATGTTAGTTCATTGAAATGAAATTCAACACCTCTAGGTTTATTTACGCACTATGCAAATATTCATCCATTGCCTCTCAAATGCTGAGTTCCAGGCAATTCTCCATTTTTACCCACCTCTTGAATGTTAACACAAATAAGGTACTTTGAGTTTTATGGTTATTAATAAAGGTTACTTTAAAAAAAAAAATCTTTTGAGCTTCTATAAGCAAATATCATTTTAGGTTAATTCATTCTATGCCATGATTTAATAAATGTCAGTATCATAAAGAACAATTTTTATCTCGTTAAAAGTCATCTAAAAGGAATGTAGAAATGTAAATAAAAAGTGTGGTTAACGACATTTGAATTAAACTTTAGTTGTTGCAGTTAGATTTTATATTTGTATCTATTAAATCTGTTGACAGAAATAAATAGGGCATATTTCGTTATTTGCTTAATAAAAAGTGCAGTATCAGACATTTATTATTTGGTTTTGAAATTGTTGAATATTTCGTCTGTTTGCATGAAAAATAAATTTATAAATAGAAATATTTAAACAATTCCAATAATAGTGTTTTTCATAGTTTATTTATAGAGACATAAATAAATACAATTCCAAAAAAGTAACAGTATTTGATCACATGTTGTCAAAAGTTGTAGAAATAAGTATTCTCCACCAGAAAACGATTATTTTAGTATAAAAATATTTATTAAATATTTTTCCAGATTCGGTAAGTTACTGTATTGTTAAAATATTAATAAAAGAGTAAATGCATCAAATCTGGATAAAAGGATCTTTATTGATTTTATTACTTGTGTACTTAACAACTTTAATATAAAATTGCAACTTATTAAATGAAAATTGCAGCATTAATATTTTATAAATTTATATAATATTTATAAATATTATTCCAGATTCGAAACAGCTACTGTATTATTAAAATATTAATAATGGACGCCTCAAATCTGGATAAAAGGATTTTCATTGTTATTATTACTCCTGTATTCAACAACTTTAATATAAAAATATAACTCATTCCATGAAAATTAGAATTTTATCTTTTCAGTAATAGTTATGCAATAAATATTGCCATTTAAAGTTTATAAAATATATTCATAAAACTTCATAAGGAACATAAATAAATTTCAAAATACATATATAAATTTCATTGAATATATGCAATCGTCTCATAAAATATATACTGAAATTTCATAAAATATATAAAAATTCCAAAAGAATTATTTAAAAACACACACACAATACACCTATTATCACAATATATGAAATAATATTATCCTCCATTAAAATTTTTAAAAACTAACACTGAAATTTAATCTATATATTAATCTTATTAAAAGTTATTCTAACAAGAAAAACATATTCCATTAAAAAATGAAGAAAAAAATTAAAAGAAAAAGTGGGATTAACTAATATTCAAATTAGATTTTAGTTTTAAAACCTTTAACGTATTTATTTTATCTTTCCTTTAACACATTATATGTAAAATAATCTTAATTTTCGCTATTCGTACAATTTGTGTCATTAATTTTCCAGTTTTTGTTTTTTTGTCCTTTGTCGTCTAAATCCATAAGATAATATTGCTGAGTTGGATAGAAAACATTTTCATATATTGTGAAAGAAAAACTTACAATATATAGAGAAAGAAAATAATTGGTACTTAAACTTCAAATTTTCTTTTTCTTTATGTGCATAAACACTTCCTTTATCTTTCCCTAGGGATTTTAACTTACAAATAGACCAAATGTTTAAGTTAAGATTTATGGTACATTCTGTCCAATATTCAGGCTATTCTAAAACGCAGAAAAATGTATAGGAAGCTACATTCTTCCCTTCTGGAATACCGCTTTGTATACTTCCAGAGATTTCTGTTATGGTCATGATTGAGCCACTTTGGTTGCCAGCTGGCTGATACGAGTCTGGTAAACTCTGGAACAAGCTCCATTGCTGAGAAATTTTATGTTCAACCTAGTTCCAGTTAGAATATTGCCTTCTATTCATTGAGGCAACGTTTTTCTTTCGATGAAAAGATTGGTATGTGTTGGATCATTTATTTCAAGGGTCCTTGTACAGTTTCATAGCCAAAGTAGTCTAGACTTATGTATCGCGATTTTCTGCTATAAGCACTTATACACATACAAAGGGTGGCACGTATTAGCAGTTTATAACCCGATCATTGAAGAAAAATAACTGAGGTAGTTTCAAGGGACGTGTGCCGCTATAAAAAAAAAAAATAGCTAATGCAGTAATCGCCTCGGGTTGATGCTTCTTGGTTATTCGTTAAGAATGGCTGAAAACAATGCTATCCTTCTTTATTGATTTTATCCCCTCCCCCTTTTCTGCAAAGTTCATTTCCAGCCATCCAATTGGCAGGGGTCGTTTTCTTCCCACTGAGGGGTAAAATGTTATGAGCGGATAAACTGAAAGGCAAGGACGTGATGATTGGAACTGCTCAGAGAAAAGAATAGGTCCTGATTTTTTTCATTTTAGTCTGATAAAATGAGCGATATCTTGGCAAAGGAAACCTATAATTAACGATGGCCTTTCTTAAAAGGAAAGCTGATGTGCAAATGCTCTTTAGATAATTTATCATTTTTTGTGAATAAAAATTTTTTTTATTATTTTATACCTCAATTAATATTGCAAGCAAATTTATAATAAAAAATAAGAATCAAGCAATTTTGGATTGAGATCTTTTTGTGATTATGAAAATTTATTACACTGAAAAATTCTATGTTATATTAAATGAACAATAAAGCAGGTCATTTATTTTAATAACAGTTTTGTACTGAATATATCATGATTTCATTGAATGGGATTAATTTGGTTTGTTTAGATTTATTAAAGTGGTATATTAGGTTTGTTTAGCTATATGAAAGTTGTATATTATTTGGTTTGTTTAGATATATTGTTTTATATTACATTTATAAAAATAGATCTCAAAAACTCTTAATGATTTCCATTACAAATATGAATTTCATGCTATACAACTATTTATTTTCATACTATAATACTACTTTTTTTCATACAATATTACTACTATTTAGTGGTATATTATTTGGCTTATTTATATATATTCGTTTTATATTACATTTATAAAAATAATCTCAAGAACACTTAAAGATTTCTATTACAAATATGATTTTCATACTTTCTTCAGAGTTCTTTAAGCACAAAATTATGTAACTTTAACAAAAGTTATAAATAATTTGGTACTTTATAATGCATGTAATAGAAGGAGAACATGTGTCAATGATTTTTAATGAAGCCGACATTTAGTAAAAATTCGAAACATCATAAGCATGCATAATTAAAAACATTTTTGTAGCGCGTTATTTTTTAATTAGAACAATTAGAATTATTGTATTAAAAATACATCAAAAATTTTAGAATATAATACACAACAATTTTCAAAATGGCAAACGTTTTTCAGAACACTCAACGATATCAGAAACACATTAGAAAAACTATTAAAATTTTCAGTAAAGACATTATTGGCATTTTCTGAGCTATTGTAATTGTGAACCATTTAAATAATAATCAAAAATGAAATCAATAATTTTTCAATTGTACAGCTTGTACCTTAAAACACCTCTCGTAAATTTACATTCATTCAGATATGAATCACGAAGCTGACTGAGGGTAAAGAATATGAATAGTATTTGAATATATCTCAAATAACATACAGCTGCAACGGCGTATAATGAGGCAGAAGTGATTTGAACTTCAACTCGGCATTCAATAAGAGCTGTTATGTTCCTCACCGGACCTCATTGACACTCAAACAAACAGCAAACTGAAAAGCGAATCCCAAAACCACTTTTCTCTCCTGCTAATTGGGACGAGTTTTCCCAAACTTGCAGCACTCCTGTTTTCTCATTCTATCTGTGAATTCGTTTGTAACACTGCACATCACTCACGTAGGGTCACGTTCGTCTGAATCACCGCAATTTCGCAGCGCCCCGGTCTTGTCTGATGGATGAGACAGCGTTATCCTCAAACGAACTTTAACGGCGTGGAGGGGGAGGGCAGAGAAATTATGACGCACTTTTACATATTCCGCTTAAATTAACATAATCGTTGCGGTGGAATACCCTGCCCCCACCCCTTCTAACGTCTTGCATGAGTGGGCAGATTCGGGAATGTGTTCATGCACCTCTTAATGGACTGTTGCTGTCCACAAAGTGAACGTGCCCCAAAAATTTTCTTTACTTTAAAACTGTGATTTAGGCGAGGGTGTTCGGTCTACAGGAAAGGGGTAGACAATCACCCCTGCTGTAGTAGGAAGTAGAATTTGGAATGTCCCCATGCGTTCCGAATGAATGAATTCCTCCTCTCCACTTCTATAACACTCATTCAAAAATGGATATAGAAGTGAATATCTGGACTCTTTCTATGCAAATGAATCCATCTTTATTCTCGAACTTGCAAATGGTTAATGTTTTATGGAAAGACAGAAACGGTTGCTTCTTTTTTTAATATCAGTAGTATTAAATATTTATTTGGATGATATCTGGGCTTATACTATTTAACGTATGTATAAGAAATCAAAGACAATAGCGAACAATTCTGTAGGTTTCTCCCAAATGTGACTACCATCACATTTGTTCTTAGAGAATTTTTTTTTCCATTTCAGCTATACGTATTGACACATTTAATATTTTGCTAAAGAAACAGCTAAAAATGAAGTTAAATGTGATTGTTTTAAAAGTTTAAATTAATCTTGCATATTATGTAGGAGAAACATAAAATACATTAATCAGAAAGTGCAAATATTAATAAAAACTATATGATTAATTAATTCTTTTGATGTTTTAGTCATTTATAAAGTTTAATAATAAAAATATTTGTCTTGAATTACTGTTTTAAAAAGTAAACGATTTTCTGCCGTCTTAAAATGATATTAAGAAATAATCCCCAACTACTTCAAAAATATTTCGGTTATTCTTTCCATTTTATCAGTAAATTTATACCAAATCAGTAAATAATACGACATCAAAAAGGTCTGACTTTACAACCATAAACACTCTAAAACATTTCGATTTATTTCAACAAATAAATCATATTTCTTTAAAAACTTTCTTCGAAACTAATGCATTATTTCTTAGGGCTTTCAACCTTATCTTGTTTCTCCTATAAAAACGGAATCATTTTCTGAATTCAAATAATAAAATGAAGTACAAACACTTTTGATGATGGAAAAATCATACCGATTTATCTGGCAGCAAACAGTTTGACTTTCATTTTGTTTATTGCATTTCAAAACGTACAGTCATTCAAAACAGTGCATTTAATCCACTTCTATAGAAAATTTACATTTTAAACATAAGAACCATATAAGGGAATCAATCAGCAAATAGTATATAACTTTAGTGATAAAACACAAATGCAGAATTCCACAAAGAAAATCTCTTGGTGCAGCACTTTTTATATATAAATAGGTATACAGATATATGGTGTGTATCTGCGACTAAGGGGACGTGACGCAAAGAAAATTCATCGCTGTAATCTTCTTCTACAGCCATTCAGTTTTCACAGTTATTCGCCATTACGGCCATAAAGCGTTCATCTTCACATTATCACGTACTTAGCGGGGACGATTCAACCATCGTTCTTTATCTGTTTTTTACGACTCCGTTACTTTAAAAAATATTTATTTGCGATCGTTTTCACTGATTAGTGAAATGTGCTACGGGGAAAAGAATCTCCAGCATTTACTTGAAGAGTAAAGCTGGAGGAATCCAATTCTCTCCCATCTTAGTTCGTTGTACAGGACATCCTAATCATGGCTTGTATTCATTAACAGCTAACGGTCCTGGTATCACACGACTACCCCCATGACTAGAGAAGATGACTTGCCATTTATGATTTTAATTAATCAGGAGCATAATGGACATTGGGACCAAGAGGTAATATCAGTCCAGGTATGAGCCTTAATATCTTCATTTTGAGTTATGGCCAAGGTAAACTAGCAGTTTCCTAGATCAGCGAAGTTATCAGCACCGAAAGTAATTGAGAAAAATTCAACGCAGTTATTCCGGCTCTGGAAAAATTCATCAAAACACCGATCGTTACACGAAAAGTTTCTGGGATTCGTTAATCAAATCATTTCAACTAATAGTCTTAGAACTGCATATTATATGTCCTAATAAAATTTCACGTTTTCTCAACTAATTAGTATCGGCGTGTTGAAGACCTGCGCTCGATACAAATTCTTATTTTCAAGGGTTACATTAAGATTTTATGGTGTCTACTAATGTAGAATAAATAATATTCCAGCTCCAAATCTCCCAATTGATTTATCTGTTAATTAATAAAACCGCATTTACAAAATCGTAGGCTCTGCATAATTTAGGTAAAATAATCTTTTTCTTTTGCTACATAAACGTTCTGTAAATTAAATTAGATTTGTTTGCTGAATTCTTAATTTGTTCACGGGAAAAGTTTAAACAAATAGATGATTGGTTTATTTCATTACAACAAAATAATTCTTCTGAATTCTTGAAATCTGTTGCTTGATTTGTTTAACCAAATGGTATATTATATATTTAGTTCCCAATCATCAAGTAAAATTCTCCTGTAGAGTTGTCTTTTCGATTTAAAGAAATAAAATCTAGTATACATTACATAATCCAAAATACTGTATGGTTACGCCGACATTACCTGTATTCTTTTTTAAAAGTGAATTCTTTCTAATCTTTAACTAGCACTAGTTAAGATCAGTTGTAGTTCTATACATTGTTTTTATCTTATCATAATCGAACAAAGTAAAAACAACATTTTATATTTTTAATCTTTCAAATTCTATTCACACTTATATAGAATTCATTAAAACTAAATAATAGGCTTTATTCGAGGCCCAATAGTACAGCTCTCCAACTCGAGTACAAAAGGACAAAGGTTTGAATCAGCTTATGGCTTTATGCTGCAATCATGTTGGCTTGAAATTTGCTTTTTACATTGCATTGCGGCTGCATATGTAAGCATTCTCGCATCTGTAGTTGTATTGTCTGGTAGATTTTCTCACAAGAATTCAAATTTAATAGATTCCTGTAATTTCTCCAAGAAGTCAATATCCTATGTTCATCAAGAACTAAAAACAGTACGTAAAGCGAAACACGAAATCTCTGATGTGAAAAAAATGAAATCCATTCATGATTTTAATATATCATGTAGCCACTCCTGCCCATATCTTGACTTGCATTGATTGAAAGAAGAGCCAGTTGTGCTGAAGTCCAGGAGCGGTTTTTTATTGTATGAGAAAGCACCGATTCATGGGCTGGTCTAGATGCTGCTGTCGACCGAAGTGGGATAAGAAACGACAACAACAACAATATATCATGCAAGCATGCTCTTTTCAGTAGATTGAAATAAAAACAAAAGAGTGTGGTTATAAGCACTTTCATAATGCTTGAAATCTACCAACTTTCAATAACCGCCTTAAATCTTTGAAATAGAAGTTTACCGTTATATCACAAGAACATAGACCAAATTAAAAAAACCACCGAATATTAGAATCACCAACAAAAATTGTAATTTAATCACAGTTTTTTATTAATTAAACTTTCATCAACAATATTTAAGTAGTATTTTATTTTATTCTGATAATATACAAATCACATCTTCTTCCCATGCATTTCTGATGACGTTATTTTCATGAATACAAAATCAGGAATTTTACATATTTTTTTGAAAAATTACTGCCGTTTTTCATCATTTCATTGATTTTTAGTTTTAAAACGAGGATCTTTGCCCATATTGTATAAATTTAAGTTTTATTTGTTTGTTTCATATTTTTATGACATCACGTACTTCATATTATGACATCATGTATACACGTGATAAAAAATGTATGTATAAGGACTAAGAAGATGAGAGAAGATAAGAGTCTTTAAAGATTAAATATTATACTACATTATTTATTGCGAAAATCAATACTGTTCAGATTTTAACCAAACTTCTCCATTTTTTTTAAAAATAACAAATCCTAACCAGATTTTCTGAAAAATAAATAAATAAATCGCGTGTGAGAAAATATTTTTGCGTGAAGAATAAAGTATCTGAAAAGTTTAATGCAAGAAAAAAGATTTTGATATTATTGTTTTACTCCAGACTTTACTGTTTCTTTTTAAATGTTGAATGGCAATTTAACTTTTCTTAGCACGTACTGTCTAGACCTATTTGCTGAATACACTAGAGAGTTTTTGGAACCGGAACTAACATGGAACTGAACATATTTTACATCATAGGATGTAACAAAGTATGCGTATATGTAAAAGTTCATGCGCTGCCACAAAAATCTATTATATCTATATAATTATTATTAATAGGTAATTATAATATAATAGAAGGATATGTATAGCTTACTTTATTCTCAAAGTATTAAAATTTAAATATATTCACTTCTAAATTATAAAAATGCATATCATTTAAATTATAATTATAAAAATACATATCATATAAATTATAATTTTAAAAATTATAAAAATGCACATCATATAAATTATTATTATAAAAATTATAAAAATACACATCATATAAATTATTATTATAAAAATTATAAAATTTCGTATCATGTAAATTATAATTATAAAATTTTAAAAATGCATATCATATAAATTATAACTATAAAAACTATAAAAATGCATATCATATAAATTATAATTATAAAATTGTAAAATTTCATATCATATAAATTATAATTATAAAATTATAAAATGTCATATATAAATTATAATTATAAAATTATAAAATTTCATATCATATAAATTATAAGTATAAAAATTATAAAAATTCATATCATATAAATTATAATTATAAAAATTATAAAATGCATATTATAAATTATAATAATACAAATTATAAAATGCATATCATATAAATTATAATTATAAAAAAATTGAAAAAAATGCTTATCATATGAATTATAAAAATTAAAAAAATGCTTATCATATAAATTATAAAAATGCATTATAAAATGTATATCGCTGTTATAAATTATATCATGATTTCACTGTAATGAATAAGAATACATCCCAAACCACTATTAGTTCCCTTTTTTACTCTTAAATAAATTAAAACCAAGATTTTTTTTTTTTTTATGAAAAATTCTTGTATTTTAGATTTAAAATCATATTTTTATTAAAATAAAATAAAAATAAAAAAATATGTTTAAAACATATAAAAACTATAAAAATGCATAACATATAAATTATAATTATAAAAATACATTATAAAATGTATATCACTGTTATAACTTACATCATAATATCCCTGCAATGAATACAAATACATCCCAAACAAATATTAATTCCCCTTTTTACTGGTAAATAAATTAAAACAAAGATTTCTTTATGAAAATACATGTATTTTAGATTTGAAATCATATTTTTACTAAAATAAAATAAATAGTTTTAAAGCATATACTAATGGATCCTTTATATCACTTTATAAAAATGCACAACAAAGAAAGAAAGCTAAAAACGTCTGTGGAAGATAAATCTCAACATATATCACAAGAGAGTAAAAATATTCCCATTCATAAAAATTGAACTATTTCATTTCATTCATAATTTATTTTCCCCGACAAATACAATAACTTTATATATTACATACTATTAATCAACAGCCTCTAATAAATACTTTTTTATCATAACTTATGAGTTTGTTAGAAAACTAATGATTTCGTGAAAATTTTGGGACTCATTTATTTGGTACAGTCAGACAAAGTGCACTTTATTTCATTCAATATCCTACCAGCCATTTAATAAAAACTCAAGAGACAATTATTGTTACAGCTCCAAATTCAGAAAAAGAAAACGAACAACAATAATTTTTTCTTATTTCTTTTTAATTTCTGCAATTTGCCTTTTTCATTAAAAACTGCTGCGCTGCCTCACTTTTTTTTTTTTTTTTGCAAGGCTTTTTACAAACGTTTTAATATATTTTGACAAGTCTTGGGTAACAGCTCGCTTTAAAAGACAATAAGTAGTGACAATGACTTTTGATAAAGTGAGAGGGAAGGCATGGAACACCAAATAGAACTCAAGTATGCTCTCATGCATTCCTCGTCGAGTGTTTCAAAAGTTGAGACTCGATTTTTAATTAGCTGACAGAAACCGAATGACGCTTTCCCGTTTTCCTCTTTTTCCCAATATTTCCGATTTTTATTTTTATTTTTATTTTTATTTCCATTTCCCTTCCCTTTTTTTTTTTTTTTTTTTTTTTACCCCACCACCTCTCGAAAACGGGGACCGTGGCCTGTCACTCAAAATCTCTTCTCGTACGCGTTGACTCAACCACTGGTCCCCTCTGTTGAAACCAGAATAAAATGGTTTTCCTCAAAATATTTTTCAGAAAAGGAAAAAGTTTTTAAAAATTATAAATGAATAAGCTAAATAATAAGTTAAGTAAGAAAAACTTTGGGAAAATTGTGACCCGAAACGAATTCCCCCAAATAAAAAATCTTCACCCCCCCACCCACCACCCTCTACCCGTCCATCCTGCTGGAGAGATTCCTTTTGCCATAACCCTAATTTCAAAAATTTTTCCTTTAACTTGAAGAGCACCACACAGAGACTGAGAGAGAGGGAAACCTTTTGAGTTATTTATTTATTTACTTACGTATTTTTTTCCTCGTCTCTCAACCCCCCGTAATTTCAATCGCGGAGATTACAAGCAGTTTTCGCCTGAAAAAGTGCAGCCTGACTGTAAATGACATCTCATTAGTCGCAGCGGTGACTAATTACACGCTAGCGAGGAGGTTCCGATTTTTGCGGCAATTTGTCAACGCGAAGCAAAATTCCACTACTTCAATAGAACGCGAGTGGCTTTTCGAATAATTTTCCCGCGCAATATTTGGCTGTCATTAATAATCTTCCCAACAGAGGGGGTGATGGTATTTTTGGATTATAGGACGATTCTTGTCATTAGTACATGCCCTTCAGAGCATTGTCCTTCTCTCTACCACAATATATAAAGGAATATTCGAAGAGTTTGGCTTTGCCCTGCCCTCTTATTGCAAAACCATCATGATTGAATTGGACGGAACCATCATGATTGAATTGGTATGGAACTATCTCTGTTTTAGTGAATACGAATTGCTGAAATAGACATTTAATAAGAAATTTAATATACTTGAATTTGAGTTATTCTGAAAATAGATTTCAATCCAGACAGTGTTCAGGGTGCACGTACTGCATCCATTTAGATGCAAGGAAAATTATTGTATTTGCCGATAATGTATTGATCTTTAGAAATGAATCGAAATGTTTGATAAGTCAGCTTAACCCCAAGAATGTTCAGTGGATTTGAAAATCGAATCTAAAAATGATCGATAAGATCTAATTGATATTTCAAAATGATCGATATGATCTAGTTGATATTTGATAGCGATTTGACACTTGATAACAATTCTTGATAGTTTTAAATCTGAAATTATTATGAATTATGCTTTTTATGAAGAAATTAATTTGAGATTTTCTTTTAAAATCTTTGCATCTCTCTATAATATCGATTTCTACTAAGTATCTTTATTTTGTATTCCTATTCAAACTAGAAATATATTCTAAACTAAATTTACCAATTTTTGTATTTCTTTGCTTAAAATTAATTCCTATTTTTAGGTCATTATTTTTTTCTGTTATGTGTAATATTGGGGAGGGAGGGGGGAATTAAACTTTAGTTCTTGAATTGTAGATGATAATAAACTGTATACTCGTTATCATAACATATATTAGTTGCCTTAGAGTTTATTCATTAAATTATTACATTATATATCGAGTAGTTTTTCGAATAATTTTCCCGTGCAATATATGGCTGCCATTAATAATTTTCTCAGTAGAGGGAGTGATGGTATTTTTGGATTATAGGACGATTCTTGTCATTACTACATGCCCTTCAGAGTATTGTCCTTCTCTCTACTACAATATATAACTGAATATCCGAAGGATTTGACTGTGCCATGTCCTCTTATTGCAAAAATCATCATGATTGAATTGGTATGGAACGATCTCTTTTTTAATGAATACGAATTGCTAAAATAGACGTTTAATCAAAAATTTAATATACTTGAATTTGAGTTGGTCTGGATTGAAATCTATTTTCAGAATGTGTTCCTGGTACACATACCAGTCATTTAAAGGCAAGGAAAGTTATTGTATTTTCCGATAACGTATTGATTTTTTAGAAATAAATCGAAATGCTTTTATAAGTAAGTTTAACCACAGTGCTCAGGGGATTTGGAAATCGAATCTAGTTGATATTTGATAATAGTCGATATGATCTAGTTGATATTTCAAAATGATCGATATGATTCTAGTTGATATTTGGTAATGATCGATGTGACCTAGTTGATATTTGATAACGATTTGATAGTTGATATCTAATCTTGATAGTTTTTAAGTTTGAAATTATTATGTATTATGCTATTTTATGAAAAAATTCATGTGAGGTCTTCTTTACATTCTTAAAATCTTTCCGCCTCTCTATCGTATCGATTTCTACTTAGTATTTTCTATTTTGTATTCTTATTATAACTAAAAATATATTCTAAATTGAATTTGCCAATTTTTGTATTTCTTTGCTTAAAACTAATTCCCATTTTTTGATCATTATGTTTTTCTGTTACGTGTAATATTGGAGAGAGGGAATTAAACTTTAGTTCTTGAGTTGTCTATGATAATAAACTGTATACTTGCTATCATAACATATATTAGTTGTCTTAGGGTTTATTCATTAAATTATTACAAATTATAACACTTCCCAAAGAGTACCTTTTGTTATGACCAGGTAAATAAAAAAAAAAGGAAAATTTATAATAATTAAGCATAAAGGTATTTATTATGTTAAGAATATTTTTTAATGTTTAAAATATTTTAAGAATCAGGATACTTTTTGTTATGACCAAGTAAATAAAAAAATGAATTTTGGCATCAATATTAAAATGAAATTAGCAGAATTTATAACGGCACAAAAATGTTTTTTTTTTTTCAACTCCAGCTTTTCATGTTGCTCATTGTCAATATATATAAATCAATACATTTTATTAAGCTACAACTTTTCCCATTTTGATGTCAACATTAACTTAAACATGACTTGTGAAAAATGCTAATTTTAAAAATGTGCAACATACAATGCTTAAATTTTAAGAATCATCAAAAATAAAGTGATTTTGCACCAATTCTTACAGAATAAATTCTAAATTTACTTCATTTAAATATCACTGCAACAGCTGAATTCTGGTACAATTTGGCTCTTTTAAATGTAAGGACTAAGTCAAATATTCTGAGATATTTTATCAATGCATCAAGAAATCAATATACTTTCATTAAGCAACAACGTTTCCAATTTTAATTGATTTGTGAAAAAGGGTAATTATAAAAAAAAAATTTTAAAATGTGGACATACAATGTTCAAATTTTAAGAATCATCAAAAGAAAATGGTTTGCTCCATTTCTTACAAAAATAAACTCTAAGTTTGCTTCATTTAAATACGACTGTAATATCTGAATTCTTGTACAATGGGGTTTTTTCAAATTGCAATTGCTAAATCAAATATTCAAAGATATTTTATCAATCCATCAAGAAATCAATGTGACACTTTTAAAATGCAAGAACTAAGTCAAATATACAAGATCAAGAAATCAATACATTTTTATTCAGCAATAACATTCCCATTTTATAATCAAAATTAACTGCAACAGCTGAATTCTTGTACAATGTAGCACTTTTAAAATGCAAGGACTAAGTCAAATATACAAGATCAAGAAATCAATGCATTTTTATTAAGCTAAAAACTTTTCCCATTTTAATGTCAATATTAACGTCAACACGGTTTAAATTTTAAGAATCATCAAAAGAAAATGATTTGCACCAATTCTTACAAAAATAAATTCTAAATTTGCATCATTTAAATGCGATTGCAACAGCTGAATTCTTGTACAATGTGGCATTTTCAAATTGCAAAGACTAAGTCAAATATTCAAAGATGTTTCATTGGAAAGAATTCCATTCAAAGACTTAACAATTCTTTGGCAGAATACCAACATTTTGCAACTTTGAATTGAGAAGAAAAACTTGGGACTTCAACAGTGCTTTGAACCATTAACAGATTTCATTCATCGAATTTATTTTAAACTGAATTTTTATGGATGATAAACTTTGCCCCAATATTTTTTTTTTTTTTCCTGTCTGGAAGTTAAAAAACAAGTTCCCAACTTTTGTGAAAATTTGTTGATATAATAAAAAATTCAACAGACGTTACAAACTACTGCTTTTTGATTATTTACTGTGACACACACAAAAAAAAAATGCTTTTCTTGTATGTGTGGAAGATATCATTGTTTCCAAACAATGGTTTCAAAGTTCCAGGAAAGAACGGAAAGCACATAAAATTTTCTTGGAAAAGAAAACGCATTCAGACCCGAAGAAAGATATAACTGGGAAAATATGTTTTAAAAAGTAAATCAAAAGGACTGGAGCTTTCTCCTTAATTAGCCATGTTTTACAAAAGAACTAAATTCAAACACCACAAACAGTATTTTGAATTCAAAATGAGCATTTGAGTGGTTTGCGCTATGTAAATGAATGAAAATCCAATTATAGGCACCGAAGGCAGTGTAAGGCTTTTTTTAAATGCTGAAAAAGATTCTTAAATAAAAATGAAATAAAAAAAACTCTCTTGGGCAGTAGTTCTTCTATGCAAAAGGCAGCTGAATAAACCTTCATTTACAGTATTAAGTTTGTTTATCTTATGTGCTTCATTACAAAAGGCCTTTCACTACGTAGCATTTTCGCTTTGTAGTCGATGATGTCCTTATTCATATTTTTCTTTTTTTCTTTTTTCTTTTTTTTTTTATTTTTTGTTCTTTTCTTTTTTTTTTTTTTTTTTTTTTTAATAAAGAGTATTATATTTTAATCTGCAATCTTTATTTTGGCGAAGGGGAGAAACATGTGATTACATCAGCGGTGAATTTTTCTTTTCTTTTATTTCATTTTTTTTTTTTTTTTTTTTTTTAAAGCGAAAGAGAGAGATATCTCTGCGTTATCGATTCTGTTTGAAAAACTCCAAAGAGTTTTGAATGGATAACTGGGGACAATGCGGCCGGCGAACTGAGCCTTAAATCGAGTAATACAAATAATCGGAATATTCGCAGAAAATGGGGCTGTTGTGAAAAACAGTGCTGCAACAGGCTTTAAAAAAAAAAAAAAAAAAAGTACAAAAATATTTTTGTTTTTTAAAAGTAAAAAATACAATAAAATAATAATGAATGGAACGATGCACTCTTCATAAACTCAGCTATCTGGAAAAATGTTTCTGAGTCATCATAGATTAAAAACTGTTTCTTGGTAAGAAAAAGAAGGTTTTTTAGCTTCTTAAGACTAAGAAATATTTTTCTTCAATGCAGTGATATAGTCTCTTTTAAAAAATGTGCTGAAAAGGATCTAGATGGCTGATTAAAAATTAAATGAAAGTAATGATTTACAAAACAAAGATAAAAACACAAAAAATCGATTAATTAATTTAAATACACAAGAGATATTTTTCTTATTTCCTTCTTTCAAAGACTTAGAAGAAGAAAAAAGCACAAAATCGAGTCATAAAAATGGACTTTATTTAATCTTAGACTCGTATAGTTATTAATGGAGTTTTTATCTCAATTTATAGTTAATAAACTGAGAAATATTTTTCATAATTATTATACGGTATATAAAGTTTTATTCATAATAACAGCTCAAATTACCTTTTTCTTGTCATAAAAGAAACTTAATTTAACTAACGGTTAGTTAGTAGTGTTAAATAAGAAAAGAAATTTTCTGTCTAAGATAATATAATGATTGGGTTTTTTTTTTTTATTTGAAAATAATGCAAAAATAATGCCATCCACTTTTCTAGCGAGTAATTTTAAAATTTACATAAATTTAAATTACAGAATATAAGAAAAATATATAAGAAATAATAAAATTTAATAAGGGACGTTATATTTGAAAAAAATATGCTTAAAGTAGAATATTATTTTTTTGAGTAAATTAATATTTAAGCAATATTTTTAAGTAATTAATGACATAAAAAGTAAATTATAAACTCCATGTATTTTTGCTTTTCATTTTTAGAATAATCAAAGCTAAAATTATCATTTAAATGACATATTAAAATCATTTAAATGATAATTATGTGCATGGTCTTAGAATAAAAACACATAGCCCTAGTAGACTGTAAAAACACGTCTTTTTTTTCAAAAACCAAACGCACACTCCTGGTGTTACATTTCTTTCTCCTCCAGTCAGCTCCCGTCCACGCAGACAGGGATGCTTACATTATCGGGGGCTGGCTTCCACTTAGACTTTCTCCTTCCCCCACCCCTTTTTTTTTTTTTTTTTTGACTATGAAAGGAGAGCTATTTATCCATTAGGCAACACTATATATTAGAATATTTGATGAAATGATCCGATGGTGCTTTATTTAGTAAAACATTGTAATTTGTTTATTAAATTTAAAAAGGAACAAGTAAATTGATTTAAGCAAATTATTTTCATTCTTGCGACGCTAGCATAATATGCTTTCATTTGCCTAAGTCTTTCATGCCATTATAGTCACAAATATGTAGCAAATTCAGCATTATCTAAGGTGCACAAGGTATGCTGCATTACTGCATATGTTGCCAAAATTTTTTAACGAAATCCCCATATAATGGCGTATGGAGAGTTTCCCCTTCCAAGAGCCCAACGGAAGGATATTTTCGTCTCTGAGATTCAATGTGCCCATCTCAATATAGACAATTCTTAACTTAAGGTTAGTCTTTGTTTGACCGGTTTCAACCCCAGATTCCCAGTTTGGAAATCCAAGCGCTGTCCAAGAAACAGCTCCGGCTCTCATTCTTGTAAAAAGATATATTATTTTTAACTCGTGTTGTTTCTTATCCCACTTAGTAGACAACAACATCTAGACCAAGTCCAAGAACCCATGTGGTCTCATGGAAGGAGGGAAAGGGGGTTCAGCTTCTATTGTGATAGTGTACCATTAGGGTAGAAGTCTGACTTGGCTCCGTGAAGCTGACTTCTGACGGGGTAAGGTTGTTAGCCCTACGTCCAACAGTCATATTAGACAGGAACCAACGGCTTCAAGTGGATTCCGAACCACTACAAACATCCATGGTACCGCCTAGACTCGAATCGAAACCTGTGTCATCGTGCTCCAGAGAGATAGTCACTCGGCCATCATTGTGTTGTTTGAAAATGCCTCATAATTACGGAAAGAAATATATTTTCCAGAAAAAAGAAATACAGTTGAATTGTTATGATATAAATTTTAATTATAACAGTATAAACGACAATGGTTATTATCAGTAGAAAATTATTTTAAAACAATAAAGAATAATAAAAAAATAAGTTTCCGGCATTGATTATTAATTTTTAATGTTAGTTCTATTGTTGTATAAATTTTAAAGAATTGTGTATTATTGTATTATAATATTTGATACGATTAATTTAATTTTCTGAATGTAATTTTTGTTCTCTTCTAGAAGTTCCAAAGTTCTTAACTGAAGAAGAATCCTTCTGCTGAAGATCTTTCTTCGAAGGTAAAATAAATTCTTTCTTAGATTTCAATTTAAACTCAAAAGAATATCGAAATGTAAAGCACTAAAATATGTATGCAAAACACAAGTATTTATTTTCTAGAAAAATAAGTATCTCCTGCAATGGAAGTCATATTATAGAAAACTCCAAACATTCTTTACACGAATGCATTGTATTTCGAACGCAAATATTCTTTGCAATGCAAAGAAATATCGTACTTGATATCTGAATGATACACTCATATACATGATCGCCTTTAAACTTTTGTGTATGTTATTTTTGTTCTTCCTTCTCAACTCATGTTCTGTATTAGCATATGTTTGCTACATTTTATCATTCGTTTTTGACACAATAAAAATTTTGACTAGAACTAATAGTTAAAAATCTAACAATAAAGTAAACTGCTGTATGTGAAAGAAATTATTCCAAAAATTAAATGTCATATGTATCATTAAAAATTATCATTATATTAATTTAACCATGCTAACATGTAAGAAATTTTATTTGGTTCCTTATCGGTCAAGGACTTTGCTTTATTTTTTATGTAAAACTCAATCCTATTTAAACCTGCATGTTAAATTCTATTAGTGTTTTTCTCTATCTAGAAAAAGTAATTTTATTTGTTTTTATGTTTCCATTTTAAATTGCTTTTTCTTTCTAATTTAAAAAAAGCCTAATTTTTAATTCTGAGAGTAATACAATGATTATTATTTTAAAACACGTATTTTTTCTCAAAAAAAAAAATTACTATGCTAGTTTCTAGAATACATTTTATTTAGTTCTAGCAATTTTAATATGTGTATTGTATAGAGGGAAATGAAATAATATTATTTTTAGATTGTTTATATTATTTTAATTATAACTATAAGAATCTTAACTGACTTATTAAAAAATAAGTCTAACACAATAAAACACAATACTTAAAAGAATAAAGACTTAACTTAAGAATAAAGACTTACTTAGGAACAAAGACTTAAAAGAATTCAGTAATATTTGAGCAATACATCTTGTTCAATTACATACCATAATTGTACAATTGTTAAAGGCAAATGAACCATTTTAACTAGTACAAAAACATTAAAACTAGTACAAAATGTCACATCTTAGACATTTATTTATTTTTAATGTTTCTTATTTAATCAAATTAATCGTAATATAAGTCACTCTAAAAATTAAAAAGACAGTTCGGTGATAGTTTAGTAGCAATTAAACTATCACCGAACTGTCTTTTTTAATTTTTTCGGTGATAGTTTAATTAAAAAAGACAGTTCGATGATAGTCTTAAACTATCCTTTAAATTATCCACCTACAAAAAATATCACTTTTTTCTAAGAAAAATGTCACATTTTCTTTCAAATTCAGCTATTTCGTTTTTATATTCTTACTACAAATTAAAAAAAAAACAGACACGTGAACCATTTTTCATCTTAAAACTGGTACAAAATGTCACATGACCAACATTTATTTAACTTTTCTACATCTTATTTAATCGAATAAATCCCAAATATCTATCAATTCGAACGCTCGTTGGGTAATTAAAAAGGTTGAATTGCGTAAGACTATCCCCTTGAATTATCCGCCCACAGAAATATCACATTCTTCTAACTAAAAATGTCAAATTTTCTTTCACATTCAGCTATTTCCTTTTTTATACTCTTATTTTAAATTAAAAATTTATTTTAGATTAATACAATGGTTTTTACTTCATAACTAATCATTATCATAAGGTTTTAGCAAAATTGTATTGATATTAATTTCTAGAATTTTTTTATGTATGTTTCTAAAATATATTTTACTAGATTGTAGCAATTTTAGAATAGTTATTATATAGAGGGAAATGAAACAACATGCAAACTTATTATATAATTTATATTACATTAAAATAACCTTAAATGACTTATTAGAAAATAAAACATAACTTGCACAATATTTATTTTCTAAACACATACAATATAACTGACTTATAACAATAGATCAATAGTTGAGCAATACATCTTGTTCGGTTACATACCATAATTGTACAATTATTCAAGACACGTGAACCATTTTTCATCCTAAAAACTGGTACAAATGTCACATCTCAAACATTTAATTAACTTTTCTATTTCAAAGTAAAATGTCATGTTTTCTTTAACATTTAGCTATTTCATTTCATTACATACATTCATATTCGAATTTAAATAATTTATTTTTTTTAGATTATTACAATGTTTATTACTTATAAGTCATAATTTTTACGTGGTAAAATTGTATTAATACTAATTTCTAGAATACTATGTTTCTAGGATACATTTTACTCGGTTATAGAAATTTTAAAAATATTTCTTATGTAGAGGGAAATGGAGCAACATGCAAACTTATAATGTTGTTTATATTACATTAATTATAACTAAAATAAACTTGAGTGACTTATTAGAAAATAAATATTTATTTTCTAAACACATACAATAGATCAATATTCGAACAATAGATCTTGTTTAGCTGTACCATAATTGTACAATTATTCAAGACACGTGAACCATTTTTCATCCTAAAAACTAGCACAAAATGTCACATCTCTGACATTTATTTAACTTTTCTATTTCTTAACATTCATCTATTATTTTAATTTAAAAATTTTATTTTAGATTTATACAATGTTTATTACTTTATAACTCATCATTTTTTACGTTGTGTTCCCAAAATTGTATTGATACTAATTCCTAAAATATTATATGTATGTTTCTAGAATAAATTTCACTCCCTTGTAACAATTTTTAAATGTTTATTATGTAGAGGTAAATGAAATAATATGCAATGTATTATAGAAAATAATTACTAAAATAACCTTGAGTGACTTATTAGAAAATAAATATTTATTTTCTAAACACAAACAATGTGACAGACTTATAACAATTGATCAATATTTGAACAATACGTCTTGTTCGGTTACGTACCATAATTGTACAATTATTCAAGACACGTGAACCATTTTTCATCCTTAAAACTAGCACAAAAATGTCACATCTCCGACATTTATTTAACTTTTCTACTTCTTATTTAATCGAATAAATCCCGAACATCTATCATCAATTCTAACGTTGGTTGGGTAATTAAAAAGGGTTGAATTACGTAAGACTCTCTCCCTTAAATTATCCGCCCACAGAAATACCACATTTTTTCAGAGTGATTGTCAACAAATTCAAGGAACCGTAAGAGACTTCACACCGAAATAAATCTAAACTATTGACACTTGGAAAAGACGCAAAAAAAAGGAAAGTCATAATCATTGCTCGCTGTCAAATTGAGAAACGGCGACAGTTTCTTGAATCAGAAAAATGAATGCAAGCAGTCAATAAAGAAGAGGTCGCAGCGAATTAATGTTTGTGTTAGAAAATGTCGATAGTTTTCGACAACTCCACCCAGCAAAATCACAGCGTGATATTAATAGAATGTTTGTCTCAGCGCAAAAGATTTAAACATGTTTAATAGGAATGCTCAACTATTTGAATGCGAGTTTTTAAAGAGTGGTGAGGGTGGTACTTGAAAAATCGATGATAAAATCTTTCAGGAACAATAACAAAAAAAAAAATAGATAAAAATCAAAAAGCTTTAATGGGGCGTAAATATTTTCATACAAGTTAACTATCTGTAACTGTTATTGATTTCAAGCCAGATTTTAAAGGTTTCTGTAATAAAATGTATTTGATTTACAAAAAGTTACTTTTAATATGTATTTCTGATTTGCAAATGTTACTTTAATATGTATTTCTGATTTTGCAAATGTTTACTTTAATATGTATTTCTGATTTGCAAATGTTACTTTTTAATATGTATTTCTGATTTGCAAATGTTACTTTAATATGTATTTCTAGTTTACAAAAGTTGATTAATATGCATTTCTGATATTAAAAAAAAATTCCTAATTTTTTAATTTACTGTAATGTTGTAATAGTATTGTTGAAACCTCAAGAAAATGCGCTTTTAAAAACACTAATTAATATAAAAAATATTGTATATTAACGATGCAGGAACATTTATTTTTTATCACTATTCATAACCATTAAACATCTTTTAAAATTATCCGTATATTATGATAGTGGTTGTTCTTTGCTAACACTCGTATTATATGTTTTGGTTTTACTAAGATTGAAGAATTCTCAAAACTTGCTGTAGATATACAATTTTATTTTTCCAAATGAATCTTATTAGAAAGAAACAATATTATAGTAATGACATGCTAATGGAAATTTATCCGAATGATTACCATTATACAGGTATTTTCTATGTAATTCAATAAGTAAAATGTACTATTAATGTTATGCACTTTAATGACTATTCACAACCATTAAAAGTCTTAAAAATTATCATGTGGTCATAAAACTATGATTGTGGTTGTTTTTGTTCGCATTATGTACTTTGGTGTGATAAGATTGAAGAATTCTCAAAAACTTGTTGTAGATATACAATTTTTTTTCCAATTGAATCTTATTAGAAAGATACGATATTATAGTAATGTTATGTTAATGGAGGAATTTACTCAAATGATAACAATTACACAGGTATTTTCTATGTATTCAGTGAGCAAAATGTACTATTAATGTTATGGGCACTCTTATAATTTACTTTATACAAATATGTGTTATTATGAAGTGCTTACGACTATGGTAGCATACAATTTAGCAGTTACTTTTAATACTAGCATATCTTATTTAAAAATGTCTTATTAATGTCTTAAACTTTTATTGCTATTATTATAATTATATGGAAAATTTTTAATCAAATTATATCAAAATCTTTGTTTATTTCATTTGTAAAATAGTTTACAGATTATCACGTAGTTTTAGAATTAAGATATCACTAATATTTTGCATTTAATTAGATTTTCCTTATTTCATGATATTGGAGGACATTTAGAACAATTTATACTTAGCTAACTTATTTGTCTAAAGGGGCAAAAAATCTACATATTTTCTGAGGGTTATTTGTACTAAATATAATAAGGCATAATATAAAATTATTTAAGAATATATCAACTCAAATGCTACAATTACGTATTCTAAATTTGCGGTTAAAAATCTTTCAAAATTTATATAACAGCACAGGCACATATTGAAAAATATATTTTTGACAGAACTATGTTTGTAAAAAATTATAATCAAACCCTTTCGAATAGAAAAGCATGCTTTATTCAAATAAAACCATTTTATATATTTTTAAATAGATAATAATATAATTGAATCATCAAATAAGTAAACGATTTAAACTCATTTCCATAAATATTAATATGTTTACAAAATGTCATTTAATATCCTTGATTATATACTATTTTCATAGCATTATAAAATATATTTTTAACCAATGCATACCTTATCTGAAATATATATTTTTTATTTTAAATTTAAATAAAATGATGAAAAAAATTTTAAAGAAATAATATTTATCGAAATTTAATTTTTCATTTGAATTGAGAAACTGTTATTCATCATAACTTATCGAGGAACAAATTTTTAATTTTATTAATGAATTAATTCATCGTAGTTGTTGATAAAATAGTATTGTAAACTGGATGTATTTAGCACGTGAAAGTATTGATTGTAACAAACAAATTGCAATAACAAAAAACATTAATAAACAGCAGAGAAAAACCCATATCTAAACGAGCATCAATTAATAAAATAAAACAAAGCCTTTTTATTCCATGACCTATCCTGAAATTTATTCAGTATAAATAATAAAATGAATGAAATTTATTAACGAATGAGTTAACTGAAGTTGCTCATAAAATAATGTTAATAAACTGAATGTATTTAGCACGTGAAAGTATTGATTACAACAAACAAACTGAAATAACAAAAAAACAGTAAGAAACCGCAGGTGTAAACGAACATCAATTAATAAAATAAAACAAAGCATTTTATTCTATGACCCAACCGGTAATGAAATTTATTTATGAGTTAGTTATTGAATATAATAAATTGAATATAATAATTTGAATATAATAATTTGATATAATATATAATTGAATATAATAATGTGAATATAATATACTGAATATAATAAATTGAACGTATTCAGAACGTGAAAGTATTGATTACAATAAACAAACTGAAATACCAAAAAACAGTAAGAAACCGCAGGTGTAAACGAACATCAATTAATAAAATAAAACAAAGCATTTTTATTCTATGGCTAACCGGTAATGAAATTTATTAATGATTTAGTTATTGAAGTGCTGATAAAATAATATAATAAATTGAACGTATTCAGCACGTGAAAGTATTGATTACGATAAACAAACTGAAATAGCAAAAACATTAATAAACCACAGAGAACGTATCTAAACGAGCATCAATTCATAAAATGAAACAAAGCATTTTTATTCCATGACCTAACCTGTAATTTATTTAGTACAAATAATAAAACGATACAGAAACTCAATTACAATGAGTATTACACGTTTCTAATAAGTATTCAAATTACCAGCCGTAAATGAAGAACTAATATTCTGGAGCATCTGCATGAAAATAAGAAAAGGTTAATCCTGTTGTGTTTAATTGAACGAATTAAGGATTTACGTCATATCGTTGTTGATAAAACCCCTTACACCATGCTAATGGGGTTAGCCCAAATACTGACTTATCTCTGTCATAAGAACACCTTTTGTAAGAAAAGTTAAAGAAACTGAATAAAAAGTCATAAAACCATTATTTAATGTCGTCGCTGTGAGGGAAAAACTACTTACGAATAATCAGATGAATGGAAATGGTAAAGCTCCCTTCACCACAACCCCTAACCTTCTTCTTCCCTCCCCCGCCAAAAACCTTACCCAACTTGTATAATTAAGAATGCAAAAAGTTATTAACGCAGAAATACACTTCCAGATATAAGGATGGGAGCCAAAAAATAAATCACAATTAAAAAGCGAGAGGTAAAATGCGCGCTTTAGATGAAGGAGGAAATAAAGAACTATAGAAAGAACGTAATAAAAAAGTTACAAAAGGAAGTCTCGAGCGCTGCAAAGACAATGCACAAAAAATGCCTGAAACAAAATTCTCGTAGCGTAAAAATACGGAGCAACCTCTTTTTTTTTTTTCCGCTCCTGTTTAAAAAAAAAAAAAACGGGAAAAACGAAAAAACGGGACACCCGGCTCTTTGATGCTCATCACTTGCAACTCTTCCCCGACTTTAATTAATTAGATTTTACAATGCTTGTTTCTTTGACATGGCTAGCATGCGTCACCACGGGTTAAAAAGGGAAAATAAAAGACAAATATGAAAAACTCCGAAACACCTCACAAAAAAAAAAAAAAAAAAAAAAAAAACTCTCAGCAGCCACTGATTAAATGAGCCAAATGTAAATTCTTGGAAATTTTTGAATTACTAGCACATTATGAGTCATTTAGATATTATGCTGGGAAAATTTTTAATATATCAGGGAGAGGTTAATTACTCCATCCGTTCACTGCATTAATAATGCTCGCCAACCTTGATGAAATCATAAATATGCGGACAGATCGAAACAGAAAATTAAAGCACTCATTATGCAGCTCCAAGTATACTGAAAAAGAAAACATCCACCGTATTGCTTTAAGTGTCATCAAAAGTATCTAGGGAGATGCATTGGGACTTTTAAAATATAATTAAACACCAATGAATAAGTAATTGTTTATAAATTTATCTAGAAATCGTAAAAAATGCATATTTTGCAAGTACTTAAATATTGTAGCGAGGGGTTAGTATTATGGTTTTTAGTCTAAAATTATATTAGACATTGATTCGAGCAGAATTTATCCATAAATTCTATTTTTTCATTATAAAAATAAATTTTTTAATTCTCCAATTACACCCAGAATCGTGGATAGATATACTTCTGAATCTATAAAATGAATCTATGAATGAATGAATCTCTATATGATATATAAAAGATTCGATTGTTTCTAGAACAAAAAACTATACGAATCTGTTCTGTTGAATTTAAAGATATTTTATTAATTAAATTTCTATTAATTAATTTAATTAATTCTATTTAGTTAAAGATATATGTTCTATTTTTTCATAGAAAACATTTTTTAATTCTAATTACACAAAAATCATGAAAAGATTTACTTATAAATTGAATAAAATCTTAAAAATAATACACAGTTTCAAGCATTTAGTAATACAATTTAAAATCATTCTCCGATATTAGTCCTTCATCAATTATATAGAAGAATATAGAGTTTCACGAACAAAAATTATACGAATCTGTTCTGTTGAATTTAAATATTTCTATGTGAAAATCTCTGAAAAAGTGTAGTAAAAAAAAGAATTTACATTTGGTACTGTTAGAGTTTTAAATAGATTCAACTCTGCTTTGAAATCTTTCCTTTATATGCTCTTATTATATGATTAGTGACTTGATGGCCAATTGGCTGCCGCTTTGGTCTTTTGGTACCACAGGCTCCAGGTCCGAATCGTATTGGTGGCATGGATGTTTGTTAGTGGTTCGAATCCGAGCTAAATTTTAGAATTGTAGATCCCCGACTAATTAGCCTAAAGTGTGCAAAAAAAATGACCGTAGAGCGCCAAACCAAAAATAATTACTAGGGTCTGATGACAGAGTGATTTTGCTTGGTGCTACATGGTTCGTCCCGGCGGTGCCATGTATGTTTGTATTGGTTCGAATTCACTTTAAGCCGTATGTCCCGGTCTCATATGACCATAGAACGTTACAGAGCCCAGTCAGACTTCTCCCACATCATTCTCAATCTGTAAAGGGACAAATCATGTCCAGGCACAGTGATGTGGTGATGTAATAGTAGTAGTGATGCCACAGGATTTGAGTCCCGGCGGTGCCACGGATGTTTGTAGGGGTTCGAATTCACTTTAAACCGTGGATCCCGGTCTAATATGACTTGATCGTTGGGGTAGGGCTGCCCACCCTCCCCGTTAAAGGAACACATCTCTCTTCTCAAAATCTGCCAGTAAGCCGACGGCCTTGGCCCACCATGGGACAAAAGTCAAGGGATGTTGCCCTCCTTTCGCGCTAATGATGAGGATGAATATATCATTATAGACGTCCATCAATAAGGCTAAAAATGAATCATCTAGGTGATTCTTTTTTTTCTTCTTTGTCTAGACAATATAAAAGAAAAGTCCATGAATGGCTGCAAGTGATTCTAACATAAGCAAGCATATTGTCGCGCCAGAGGACCAAGTCCATACCATGAAAACAGCCCACACCATTATGCTGTAATTTTTCTCCAATATCAAAATAGCACCAGAAATAATTTATTTAAAACACCGCAATGATAATCTAATAACGTTTGTTATCAACAGTTGCAGACATATAATAAGCACATATCGAAGAATAAAGAATTTAATATTACATAAAAATATTTTTAACTAATAAATAATTATGAAGTGCATCATAAATTACAATCATATTCATTACGAACTTGTATACGTGCAATTCGTTTCAAAAATTCTTGCAATACATTTCTTGAGGCGTAAATAGTCTGAGACTTTAATAGAATCTTAGTTATTGAATTCCTTGTAGAATGGCATGCAATATTAAACAGTAAATATTTTATTATTTCGTACTAATTCAAAAAGTAAATATTTTAGGGTTATTCTTTTTATAAATTTGAATTTGCATAATTAAACAACGATCTTTGATGGCTAAAAGCCACCAGCAGACAAGTTGGTGCGTTATTCTTTGATAGCTTTGCATTTTCTTCCAGTGAGTGATTAACGGATGTCTTAAAACTTCTGAAATTCCAGGGCCTTTAAAAGGTTTTCTTTCCATAGCAAAGTTATGTAAGATTTTTGAGTTCCATTTTCGCTTGCATTTTCTGGCATTCTGTGTTATACAATCCTTCTCATTTGTTAAATTCTTTTGTTCTTACTGACAAAAGACCGAGTAGAAATATTTCTTTGTTTTCCTTCATTTTAAAACTAAACTTTATTTAAGATTCGTGAGCAATGTAGGTTGCGTGGATTATTGTACATAGGTTAATGAATCTTTGCCCCGAGATTTTAAATAAACATGTTTAGCGATTTACCTCAGAGTAATATGAAAAATAATGCATCTTGTGAAAAGGCAATGATGAAATATATTACAGATAAAACTAAAGCATAAAGTTAAGGAAGCGCTTTTATCAAACTAATTACGAATGCTTCGTTGAATTAAAAAGATATTAAAATAATTTTTCAATAAATAAATAACCTTTGGGTTTAAAGACTCAAATTAACATTCTTTTTAAATATTTTAATTTCTTACAACCCAAACTAATATTCAGATCTTACCAATCATAGATAGTTTTATGGATTTGAAATGTTTATAATCATGAACTGATTCTTACAAAACTTAAAAAATTAAAAGTTGTCTCACCACCAGATTTACAAAATTCAAGATTGAGAGGATACGCTTAGATGACTAGAAATCATATAGCAATGATCGAGAATAAGCCAGAAGTACGATCTATAGTGTTGCACGATCCATATTGATGCACGATCCATATTGTTATACGTACAAGTGTGGTGAAAGCACTACTTCGTATAACAATATGCGATGAGACTTTACTGTTAGCTACAGCCACTTTGGATGTCTGCATTAACTGTTATCTGATAGCAGACATATTCGTTTACCATAATTAGTCTTTCCATAGAGCCGTCATAGGTCTAGAATAAATAGTTCGTACTCAGAACATGCCTATATTATGTTTGGTACAGGACAATCGTACTTCCAGTACATGAGCTACGGCCAGGATGTCAGGATGTTTGTTACAAGGTCTGGAAGATTCAGCATAAAAACAGCATGCATTCATAGTTCTTTATTGTATGGTCGGCAGTTGATGTATATTAACTGATGTATTAGTTGTTGAAGTATATTGATTAATAAACCACAAATCCACATAGGAGGTGTCCTTTCAATTCTGATGTATTCTGTGTACACTATTGCGTCAAGGAAGCCTGTCCGATCCTGTATTGCTGTGTTATTCTGGGCTCATCTAGGTGTAACCCTCCTAGAAGTTTGTAAACCTGATGCTGAGACGTATGTAAAATCTCCTTTAAAACATTGTCTGAGAGAACATTATTTAAAGACAAATAAAAATTAATTAAAATTAGTCTCCGGGGCATTCTTAAAAAACAAATCTTCTTATAATCTATATTCACGATATGGAAATTACCTGTAAATTTTGAGTATGGAGATTTGTGATTCTTAAATTTTTTTCCTTTATTTCTAAAAAAATCTGAATTTAAATTAACAGCATCTATCGTAATTCAGATAATTAAAGGCATTCGAATTATTCAAATAAACATTGTAATTAGCTTAAGAATTACATGAAACAATGATTTTAACAACTAAAAGAGTAACCTTTAATGTTATTTTAGAAAGTAGATAATTGGTATTTATTATCTGAGAAAACAACAAGAAATCTATGAAAATGTTAGCGTTTTTTCCACTCGTAAAACATTTAGCAAGTATTTATTTCCGAAATAACACCTTAGAATTAATTATAAATAAACTATTTAAGTAAAGATTCCAAAGTTAAATTATTGGTTTCAAAGCAGTATGTACGTAATACACTCATGTCCATAAATTAAGGATAATGAAGTTCAGGCAAAGAAAGAGACAGAAGCAAAACAAATTTGACTTATTTGTAAAGTCTATTTATTAAACTAAAGGTAAAGAGCAAAAAAAGATGCTATATGTTTGACATAATTAATAAAAATTGCGATTTTTTACACCCTGGAGCAAATTTTAAAAAAGAACCTATTTACAAAAACAGTATAACATGGTTAGTATGATGGTTAATATGGAGTATGTCTCCCGGACGATGCAATACAGGCCTTACAACGTCTAGGCATGCTGAGTATCAAATTATCAATCTGATCTTGGAGAATATTACACCACTCATCAAGCAATGTCCTCCGAAGTTCCGGTTGACAGGTGGGAGGGGGTTGACGGGCTGCAATTTGTCGGCCAAGCATATCCCACACATGCTCTATTGATTCAATTCCGGTGAGTATGCTGGCCAATACATACAGGTGATATCCTCCAATTGAAGGCATTCGTCACAATGTTTGCACGGTGAGGACGGGCGTTGTCATCCATAAACAGAAATTCAGCACCCATGGCGCCCCGAAACAAAACGTATGTTGTTCCAGAATGGCATCCCGATAGATGTGGCCTGTCATCGTTACACTCTGAACATGCAGGTCAGTTCTGGAAACCAAGAATGATTCCTCCCTAAAAGAGCCATCCTGCACCACCGTAACGGTGTCGTTCAATGGTGTTCTCTTGGTGGTAACGGGTACCTGGCGCTCTCCATATGAAAGTCCGGCGAGAATCAGGCTGCAAATTAAACCTGACTCTTCGGAAAACATCACACCAGACCACTGTTGCGGTGTCCACAATGCATGCTCTCTACTCCAGGTTAATCGCAGGCGACAGTGAGTTGCGGTAAGTGGAACACACTGACAGGCCTACGAGCATATAGACCAATGTGCCTAAGCGTCTGTGCACGGTCTTCCCTTGAAACTGTCGAACCGGTAGCTGAAGAGAGCTGACGAGACAGGTCTGATGTCCGTCTGTTTCTTTTGGCAGTAACTGCTAAATACCGGTCCTCATTCGGTGTTGTAACTCGGGGGCGACCTGTGCAGCAACATCTACTCACATTACCATCATCTTGGAATCGTTGCCAAAGCCTGGAGATGACACTCTGGGCGATTCCAAGTTCCCCGGATACTTCCAGCTGGGTACGTCCACATTCTAGTCGTCCGATAATTCTACCACGTAAAAAATCATCCAAAGGCTTCCTTTGTGTCATAACTATGCGGTTTATCGCACTGAAAGGCTTTTAAAGGCTTGTGAACAATTTTACTTCTTTGCCACCATTCCTTATATACCCTCTCTTACACTCTCGTCATTGTGATGTACTATCCGCGCCATCTGGTGGTTCCTGTAATTTGCATATTCTTCTTCAAGATGTGTGTGATAATTCTACAGGTGAAATTTTTTATTTTAGAGTTCAATTTCTATGTGATTCTGAATTATCCTTAATTTATGGACATGAGTGTAAATATAAGAAAATAAACAAAATAAACCTATAATAATGGTGGGATTGTAAATATAAGCATTAACTGTAATTGGAACCTTTTTAAATAGTTAACATAAATTTCTATTTGAAAATGCATGTATATATATTCTTTTTTTTATTCCTTTCATTTCTTTATTGTCATTCAACTTATAGCTTTGCTTTTAGAATTTCTTACAACTTAATATATATGTGTGTGTGAGAGTGAAGTATGTATATGTATATAAATCTCTCTGTGTGCATGTATACTTACATCAGTAATGCAGCATTAAGAAGGAAAAAATAATTGAATGAATAAATAGAAAGAAAACATCTTTATCAAAAGAAAGTGATTATTTTATTGGATGGCTTTTATAGCAATAAAAATCACAACATTTAATGGAATGCTTTCAACTAACTTTTGATATTTTCTACTCACAATAGGTCATCATTAATCAATTGAAAAACCCTAGCAGAAAACAGTTAGGAAGACGTTTTTAGTAGAAAGAGACTTTTGCTTTTTGATTTTGGTAATAAGATAATCTAGGTCCTATAATAGGATTGAATCGGGATTCTGAGACTACCATTTTATATTTTTGTATGTTTTGATCTTCAAACTAACGTTCGAAACGCTGCATGGACCCAGATTAAAATAGGATCAGTTTTCTAATTCACTGCTGAATTATAAATATTGCACAATTTTCTAAGTGGTTATTGTTCCTAAGTAGGTTTTGCTTGACCTCAAAACAAGTAATGAAGTATGTCCACCCCGGTAAAAATTGACTTTAATCCATGAATATTCTTTTCCGAAATAGAAAAATAAATGTATCGATTTTAGTTCGCAAAAGTCGTGTAAACATGATGTCATGTAACGTTTCCTAAGCACCCGCCATGTAACATTTCAAAGGAAACGTATAAAACATTTCGTAAACAGACGTCATATAACGTTTCGTAAGGAAACCTATGTAACATTTCGTAAATAAACGTCATGTAATGTTTCGTAAGCAAACGTCGCAATCATAATGTTATGTAGCGTTACCTAAGCGAACGTCATGTAACATTTCGAAAGGAAACGTATGTAACATTTCGTAAGCAGACGTCATGTTCATCTAATTAGAGGCGTGATTCTTGTCGGTATGTAATTTTCGTATACTTTTCAAAATGTAAATTTAGTCTTTTATTATTTTACTTTTTCTATTTGAATTTTTAAATTATTGCTTAAAAAACAAAACAAAAAAAAAACACGAATTAAACATCGATGTTTTTCGAGAATTAAATTGTGTAATTTGAAATTCAACTGTATAATAATAAATTTTGGTTTTCCATTGTTATACAGTCTTCGGAATACTGACAAAAGATCCTTACCCAAGTTTCGATTTATAATGTTGAAGTAAACAGGAAAGTTTGATTCAGTAATGCATCCAAACTTTCATCTTTCTGTCATATGTGTCACAGCTGAGACATCAGGAGAGACACAACAATCACATACTATCGTACATTTTTCAATATCTGTTAAATTAAACTTATATTGTAACACATCCAGAGGAAATTCCCAATTTCCTAAATATTTTATTCAGTCCCAGCTTCCTGTTTCTGGCTACGTTTGCATATATTATTTATATATTTGTTGAATTTCATTTATATATATACATATATCTGAATTTTGACAATATTTATATACTTGGATCTATTTGTTACTTAATATAGATTTACTTTTACTATATTTACTATTTATTACTTAATGTATATCATATTTATTACTTAGCAAAGTAATAAATATGGTATAACATGATTATTTGAAGTATTATTTGACACTATTATTTTAACTATTATTGTACAACTATTATTTGAAGTATAACAATAATAGTTGTTTATTTTTTATTTATCACAGTTTTATAATTAAGCATAATTTACAATTAAATCTTTGTCCAAGTTTCGACTTATAATGTTGAAGTAAATATGAAAGTTTTGTTCATTAATACAACCAAACTGTTATCTTCATGTTATATGTGTTATAGCTGAGGAAATTAGCATTTATTAACATTTCTTACGCACTCACATGCTATATCATACATTTTTCAATATTTGATAAATTAAACTTGCATCGTAACACATCCAAAGAAAATTCCCAATTTTCTAAATATTTCATTCAATTTCTGATCACGTTTACATACATTATTTATATATTTATGGAATTTCAATTATATAAATCTAAACTGACCCTATTTATATACTTGGATAGATTTATTACTTAATATATTTTTCCTATTACTACATTTACTATTTATTACTTAAAAGTAATAAAGTTGCATTTTTTATAGGAATGCAACCAACGATTTTTTTCATCCCTTGTAATAAAGTTTAATCATTTCAAGTATAACAATAATAATTGCTTATGTTTTATTTATCATACTTTTATAATTAAAAAAGATAGTTGTTTTACACAAAGTACTTATTTTGTTACAAAGTACACGTTTATTACAAAGTACTTACTTTCTTTGAAATTTACAGCACTGAAAAACTTTAAATGAAATTTTAAATAAAAAGATTTAGAAAGTTTTTATATGATACAAATCAACTAAAGTCATAAATATAAATTGACAAAAAATTTTTTTTTTTTTGATGAGCACAAGTAAAGTGTCTAATATGTGCAAAATCATTAATATTTCATTATCTCGGCAAAATCAAAGTTAATAATTTTAATATACTATATGTGAATAGAAAGTATTAAGCACAGACATACCTTTTTGAACAATTTCTTAAAAATTTCATTTAACACATTTCTTTTTTTTGCAGTCAAAGATACAAAAAGAGAAAAATAGAATAGAAAAAAGATTGAGGATTTTCAAAGTTTGAAATTTATGTTTCGAATTTTAAAAATATTTATCTAATTATTTTACAACATTTAATGTTCTCGAACAATGCACATAAAGAAATCCGCTTAAATTTCTGTGTCAACTGTTCAGAAACTTTTAAAAGTAGAATATAATATATTACTAAAGAATTAAAAAAAGTGCTTTATAGAATTCATTTCAATTCTTTCAGTGCTGCTTTGCTAGCTTAAGTTGCATGTGCAAACACTGTGAATAAGAATTTTTCGATAGCACGAAAATTTTATCTTTTATATTTGTTTAGTCTTAGTAAAATACTTTTATACTTTCAGGTCTTATTTTTATATGGAAACTTTTATTATTCTGTCTAGAAAAAGGATTTGATCTTAGGATCTTTTGATATTACTTTAAAAAGATCGCGTACTTTTCTAAATGATCATAAGCGGTTTTTGTATTTCTTATTCCAGGAAAATAATGTTTGATTGGTTTTGGATTACTGTTTTTAATTAATTAAAAATACATACTGTTTCTTATACTAATATTATAAGTATTAAAATGTGTATATTTTAACAATCTCTTAAATAAAGCAAATATCACCTTTGATGATTTAAACTGGGAAATGATCAAAAATATTTTGTATTTTATATTTTAAAATGAGATAAAGAAATATCACAAAGAACTTGCAAAAATAAAAAACACCAACAATATAAATAATCTTAATAGTTAACCAAACCACAATAGTTGATTTTATCATTAGCTATGTAATATATGTAGCTATGTATTATACCTAACTAAATACATGATTTTTTTTTTTTTTTTTTTGCTAAATCAGGACTAGTAAAGTAGGTACGATCGAATACAAAATATATTTATTTAATATGGAAAGATTGATTATGTAATTAATTTGAATGAATTAATAACTGTTGGGCAATTGTCCATTGTATATATTTTATGCTATGAGCCTGTTGGTAGAGTGACTTACGTTTGGTACCACAAATACCGGGTTCGAGTTCTGGCGGTGCCATGGATATTTGTAGAGGTTCGGAATTCATTTGAAATCGTACATCACTGTGTAATATGACTTTTGGGCTTACAGTTCTAAACCTACCCCCGTAAAAAGAAAACATCTCTTGTCTTGAAATCTGCCGGTAGCAAGACGGCCTTGGCGCACCATCGGGCTGTTGCACCAATGAAAAAGTGACTACCCTACTCTTAAGAGTCCTATATCTAGTGTACAGGTGGCCTGATGGCCAATTGGCTAGCGCTCTGGCCTTTGGTACCACAAGCTTCAAGTTAGAATCCATGGATGTTTGTTAGTTGTTCGAAATCCACGTTAAACTGCAGGTCCCTGTCTAATTAGCCTAAATTGTGAAAAAAAATGATCTTAGAGCGACACACCAATCTATCTATCTTATCAATGCATAATGTTTATTTCCATTCTTTAAACTAGTTTACTATAAAAAAATTTCTTATTATTTATATAATATTTAAAAATAATATTCTTGAATAATATAATATTTAAAAATAATATTCTTAAATAATATAATATTTAAAAATAATATTCTTAAATTATATAATATTTAAAAATAATATTCTTAAATAATATAATATTTAAAAATGATATTCTTAAATTATATAATATTTAAAAATAATATTCTTAAATAATATAATATTTTAAAATAATATTTTTAGAAGAATTTCATGATCCTTGCTTTAGAATGCAAAAGGTTTCAAGAAACAAAAAGCTTTGAAACTCATACAGTGAATATTAACATAAGCCACGCTATAAGCTAATATTTTTATAATAAATTTACATCCATGTAAAGAACTAATAATTACAGTTACTTGAAATAATTGGATTGTAATTGCCAGGAATCCCCGCATCAAGGCATCCAACCATGTTGGATAAATTTCTTTACAGATTTTAAAAAGAATTTGATGCATACTAAATATTTATGAATTCTGAAAACTTTTTGTAAAATGAGCACATTTAATTTCATATAACCTTTTCCTCAAAATTTTCAAATCAGCTTATCTTGAGCGTACGCTTAAAAAATGAAAAATGTATCTTCTTAGTTACAAAAATTCTTTTAGTGGAAAATATTTCTAGAAGAAAACTCTTCTGCTCTGTGATCTCATTTGAATATTTTTGATCTTGCATCCTTATGCTGCAAATGAGTTGATATATTTCGCATGTTTGCATGCCGCTTAAAGAAAACAAAACTTGCCAACCACACTGTAATGATCCTAATTAGATCTCGGTTTCCTCCATAATTTGCGAAGAGTCAGACAGCGGGAAGATGAACTTTTTCAACCTTTGCCCTCCTTATGCGAGTGCTAATGCCCATGGTTATGAACGGTGCTTGCATAATAAGTCTTGATACAGATTTTCTTAGTATCTCTCGGGGGAAGGGGGGTTGCTTGAGACAGTGGATTTATAAGAAGTTACCTCTTTAAGAAACTGTCTCATGAGTCCTAAGTCCAGCTTGCTAAGATTCTTGCACACAAACTGTATATAATTCGCATTGTGAGGTGACTGAATATCCTTAAGAGCGCATTATTGTCTGATTCTTTAATAATGTGAGACGAGTTTATAAATAAAAGATTTTCTTAGTATCTTTTAGGGAAAGGTGTTCTGAGATAGTGCACATATAAGAAGTTATATCTTTAAGAAATTGTCTCTCAAGTCCTAAGTCCAGTTTACTAAGATTCTTGCACACAAACTATACATAATTCGCATTGCGAGATAACCGAAAATCTTTTAAAAGAGCATTATTGTTTGATTATTTAATGATTTGACTCACTTTTATAAATACAAGCACGACCAAGGATTTTCTTATCATGTGTTTCATTGATAATGTTGGAAAAATTTTTAATTAATGCAAAGACATTATTACCCTAAAGGACCAAAATTGTTCTTGGATATAGTATTATTTTGTTTCTTCCATTTTATATAGGTTTCAAAATTGTCTGGGTTTTATTTATACTTGTAAAAAATTTCGTTTTTTTTTTTATTTTTGCAATAGATGGTTATAGATTTATATTTGTATTCTTTTGAAGTTTAGGAATATATATATTTATAACTGATTGTGATGACATGTTGATGACAGAAGAGGTGATTGTTGAGACAGTGGACTTAAAAGAATTTACCTGTTTGAGAAACTGTCTTCTTGCACACAAACTGTATAAAATTCGTATTGTGAGGTAATTAAAAATCCTTAAAAGGTCATTATTGTTAAATTATTTAATAATTTGACGCAAGTTTATAAATAAAACCACGACATATGAGTTTATTACCAGGGATTTCTTGTCATCTATTTCATTGATAATGGGAAAAAAAAATCTATTACCCTAAAGAAGCAAAATTGTTCTTGGATATAGTATTCTTTTCCATCTTCCATTTTTCAATAGATTTAAAAATTATCTGGGTTCTGTTTATACCTGTAAAAAAATTACGTTTTATTATTATTATTATTACTTTTTTTTTTTTATTTTTGCAGTACTGGGTTATAGATTTATATCTCTATTGAAATATAGGAATATACATATTTACAACTTAACCAACAATAATTTAGTTTACAATAATCTCCTCTTTTTTAACATTTCAAAAATTTTCAGACGTATACCATCAGATGGGAGGCACCATTGCTAATATATAATAATTATCATAAGAACATTCATAAAAAATAATTTTAAATGCATTTACTTTGGTACATAATATCCAAATTTTAGTCTACGATTTATACTGAGCATTCATTTGTTATATGGTTATCTAAATTTTCTTCCTCATACAATATTTCATGCTTTTTCATTGTAAAGGAACCCGATTGATTGGTTATTTCACTTGTCAAGGTATGGGTTGGTTAGTCAATGATGTGACCTTGTTTCAGCATTATCTGTTGAACAGATACTTCTTGTGCATTCGCAACAAATTTGTGAACATTTTTGAGTGTTTTAATGAGTATAAATATTGGCATTGGGCCAAATTGGCGTTGCTCCAATTCCAACTTTTCTTTTGATAGATTTCAAACATTCGGAATCATGGGATACCAGAAGGCATTCTTATCATTAAATGCCTGTCCATCAATGCATGAAAGCGATTCGACAAGTGAACACCACTCATGCAATCATAACCGCCTTCATCAATCCTAATTTAAGCTTTTTTTTTAGAAAATGCAAATATAAATAAATTATAATTATCTTCCCAAACAACCTGTCATTGCATCATAGTTGCCACTTACATTAAAGTGGAATTTTTACCTTTTTTTTTCAAACATAAATATCAGAAGAAACATAGTAACATTTAATTGGCATGACTGAATAAAAATTTGGAATTTACTGGTGAAAAAGAATGATGCAATATTATTCTTTGAAGTGAATCTTGCATCTTGGCGATTACATAATAATGGACACAAAATATATATTTATTTTGGTACAATGGTATACTGGAGATGCATTAATAAAAGTGGTAAAGGTTTCACGTGTATTCTAGAAGGAAACTAAAGTAAGCATTTTACAAGTAGTAAAATGTCCTTAGTTGGTCTATGAGATGTATTTCTTGTTGGTATAAATAGTAGACAACAGTTCTTAACTTCCATTTCACTGCAAAACATAGCATCTAAAAAAAAGGCACAAGCAGTTAGGTTCAATTATAACAAACAAGTAACAAATATTTATACATGAATAAATGTTCTTTCAGGTCGTTTGTTTAACAGTTGGACATAAAATTTAACGTTGCTATTTTAATAAACCATCCACAACAACAGAGCATGAACCAATTTAGAATTATATACAAAAAAATTTTAGTTTCAACTATTCCTATTTTTATTATTATGTTTGTTTGTTTGTTTCATTCTTACAGACGATTATATGAAATTGTTGTTTTCAATTCGGTGTACTTGATCTGAATTCATTAGCCACTTGTATCATACAATAAAATTGTTTGCAATGTTATTTCTAACATGACACCATAAGCAATGGCTTCCAAAATTATGTCTACATGGAGACTGAGTTTCATAAAAATTATATATGAAACATATAAATAATCAAACATCAATACTTACCATGGTGATTCCCGCAAATTACTAGTTTTATAGTTCTCTGAAAAAACTAAAAACATAATTCACTGTTTTAACATCAATTTATATTTCATCGGTTATTCATATTTACAACAATGTCATAACATAAAACTTATGAAATTGAATTTCAAACAAATGTTATAAAACGAATTTGAAGATATTGTACAAGCTTAACTTACCCTGAAACATAATTAATTATCTACTTCTCAAAATATAAAACAAAATCATTTAGTTTTATAGTAGCTTCGTTTTGAAAAGAGATGAGGAGCCATCACCAGATATAGTGGACTGTTGTAGTAGGTTCGATATTACCCAGGACGCCTCTCGGGGAACATTCATAAGAGGCGCACGAAGGGAATTATGTCTTCTTGGAAGTCTTTCAGGGGCAGCTGATTTGCGTTTTGTATTTTCAAAAATCCAAAATATTACCACCGATGATCCAGCTATAATCAATCTCAATCAAATTTGATCATTATTGAAAGCATTTTAACCCACGCTGTTAGATAGTATCGCAAGCATTCTCACTTTAACTTTGCAATCTTATCATAGTATACAACATTATATATGCTATTGATTAAGCATTTCAATGTCTTCCTAATGATCATTCTCCACTCTACTATTGTGGCTTGATGGCCAATCGGCTAGCGATCTGGCCTTTGGCACCACAGGCTTCAAGTTAGAATCCACGTTAAACTGTAGGTCATGGTCTAATTAACCCAAAGTGTGCACAAAATGACCGTAGAGCGACAAACCACTCTACTATTTGTTGCACAAGGTACTTCCATTAGTAATTCGGATTACTTTGAAATCATTGTCAATATAAACAATTCTTCTACGTTTTGGTCTTCCTTTAGATTTGGTTTTGATTGTCTTGTGATTTATATTTATAAAATGAGGTAGTTGCTCTCATACAATAAATAGGACCAGCAAGTTTCATATTATTACTTTTTAAATAATTAATGATATTTTTTACTTAACAAAATCTTAACAAACTTTCAAAATTTAATTAAAAAATCACGATGTTGATTGCTGTTAATTCAAAATGTGCAAATAAGTCGAGTTATCGTATTTACTGTCAAGTATGAATGCAAATGTTTTATACGACTAAACATATTCAAAACTGCAAATTATAAAAAAAAAAAGAGGAAACCAATTTGAAGATTTCTTATTTATTTCTATTTATCGTACAAATATTGGCAGATTCTTCCGCCTTCCAGCTCTAAAATCGGGGATGTTTTCTGTTTCGTCAACGGCAATTTATCGAGTTTTGACTTCTTTTCCTCGCTGGAAGACGACTGGCGTTTGAGGACGAGTCAATTGCTGGAGACAGTTGTAGGCTCGTTTGGGGAAGAGGCCAGAGACAGTGCGTCACTCACCTAATAAACTTGCGGCGTCAACTCCGGTAAATAGACATCAGTAAAAGATGATGCCTGACACCCAAAGTGCACCAGCAGGCCGAGGGGGCGATTTCTGCGAACGCTTCTGACAGAACTTTTCGATTTGAGTTTTCAAATTTTCCTTCTCGGATATCGGGGAATTTTTTTTTTCTGTTTTCTGGCTAGGAAGAAAGAAACGTGACGAGAAAAGGTTACATGATAGTTTTGTTTTGGGTTGCTTGTTTTTAAACCGTGACGTAATTTTTCTTGGCAGCAGATCGATGGATGGTGTTTAGTTTTATCCAGGAAAAAATATTGGTCAAGAGATTTGTTTTTTAAAACATTTGTATAACAGATTTCGTCATTATAATATAATTAGTCTGATTATCCTTTGTGCCTGTCTTTCTATTTTTATTTATCCAAGAAATATTTTAAAATGGCAGTTGTATTTAATTTTTGATACAGAATTGTTCATTTTTACTTTTTGTAGAAATAAAACCTATTTTTAATTTAATTTGATTCATTAGTATTCTGATATTCTGTTCTAATAATTTTAACTTCTCTTTAACAAAAGTTCATTCAATGTTCAAATGTTTGCCATAAGTTACCACCTCCTCATTAGAAGTCATGCTAATATAATACTTATTTTTTTGAAATAAAAGCTATTTTTTATTGTAATTTGTTTTATTATTATGCATTCTGATATTCTGTTCTAACAATTTTAACCTCTCTTTAACAAATGGTCATTCAATGTTCTAATGTTTCTCATAAGTTACCCCTTCATTGTCAGAAGTCATGTTAATATAATACGTGCTTTAATTAAAACCATTCTCAAGATATTAAAATTGTCTTTATGTCTTGAGTTCGCTTTTCCTAGCTTTCCACCATAATATCCATACATATTTGTGTTGAGCTGTTGTTGTTGATTATCCTTGATGCGAGTCAATGTATATATGAGTGTTCAAGTATATAAATTTGATTTTATTACGTCACACTGGAGAGTCTTTATAGACTGAGGCGGTGTCTATTGCCACAGAAAATATTATATACATAAATTATTTGAAATGTTTATATTATCTGATATATTTGTTAAAATTATATTAATTTTTCAATTGAATGGAAAATGTAGAAGACGTGTTGTTTTTTATTTTCACTCTTGATAGTTGAATTGTTTTTCTTTTATCATTAATAAAATTATTAATGATGGTTATTAAGAAAGCTTACTTAAAAAATTACATTAGGTTTTTTGTTAGTTATTTGTTAGTTCAATATGTAGGCACACAGCTTTCAACGTACAAATTATAAGTATTCAAGGCAATTTTGTGTTTCACAATAGAAAAAAAAGGATTGCAGTAGTATGGAATTTTTATCATCTTTCTTGTTTAGTATTAATGATTTTTTTAAACAAGAAATAAATTGCTTTACATTATATTTTAATTTTTTTTTCATACATACGATCCAAGTGGAGATTCTTCATTTATTTTTCTTTATCTTCAAGTATTTCTTAATTTATTATGAATATCACTCAATATTTCACATAAAGTAAGTAACAAAGAAAATTGATTAACTAGAAGCACTTAATAACTCAGATGTTTAGAATTTTTCCCGTAATGTTTCAAAAATATTAAAAAAAAGGGGATTTTTTCCTCTCTTTCTTTCTTTGCTAAATCATTTTTTTGTGTTTTATACCTCTTCAATTAAAATATTTTTACGAGACCTTATTTTTTTTTTTTTCTTTTGTTTTGCTACTGCCTTATTACAACAAGTGTAAAAAAAATTTCTATTATTTTTTTATTAATCCTAATGAAAGAAAATTTTTGCTACCTCTGAAGTACGTACACACTCCCTATATCTAAAGTAATAATTATTGATTATTACACGGACGGTGATTTATAATTACTTTTATTCTGAATAAGGACTGGTGAAAAATAGAATGGCAAGGGAGGAAACTGCCTCGTAATGCGTGACTAATCTTGCAATGTTGGAAAAAGATAGACTTTGATAAGAAGAAGAAAATTGAAGTAAAAGTCCTCAGAGCCTAGCGAGTGATGGAAATTATTAAAAAGATATGCTATCCACATTATCGAGTAAACTTCAGTAGATAAAAGAACTTAAAACGAATTTAGTTGCTGAAAATAATTTTGAAGACATAAAAAATTAAGGACGATTTAGTGCCTGTACTGTTGAATCAGTTTGAAAAAAAGTAGATGATCCTTCCTATTCATAAATACATAATTATAAAAAAAATATTGACTCAATTGCACTATTTAGCCAAATAAAATTACTGAAAAGGGTACACATTTGGTTATAATTGGCTATTTATCAAATTTAAATTCAGAAAAAACCTCTAAATCTAAATCTGAGTGAATCAGTTTTTTTGATAAAAAAAAATATTGCAATCTACAATGCACTGAAAAGATAATCATTACTTTTCCAAGTCTTTAATCATCATCATTTGTTCTTTAATTTTTCTCTTATATTTAATATTGCCGTTTATCTGTTAATTTAGAAGGTGTTTTATGTTTTAAATGAATAAAGAATCTTTTTTTTTTTTTATAAATTTTTATAAAATAGTTTATTTAAACAGGATAAAATCGTTTGTTAATTAAATTTGGATCATGACATTTAAGAACGACATTTAAATTATTTAATAAAATAAGTTTTATATCTTAGAAATAAGCAAGATATATTTAAAATAAATACAAAAATTTCGTATTTGAAAAGGGGGTTAAATTTATATAAAATAGTCGTCAAAGATGTATTCTGTTTAGTGTGTTATCAACTATCCTTATTTTTATAATATGACTATGTGTGATAGAGTTCTAAAAATACAATTGGTAGTTAATTTGATAGCGATAAAGTTTGAACTCTGTTGAGATTTTAGTTTAATTTTATACCTTGATTTATTAACTTTGTTTTAATGTATCAATTTTTTCTCTATTTCGAAAGGAAAATATATTAAAATACCTTTTAACAAAGTGAAAAGATGTTTAATATACTAGCAGATGGCAATTTAAAACATTTTAAATTGCCATCTGCCACGCACTCTTCAAAGCTGATAGTATAAACATTTCGTTTCCGTTGAAGCTATGATAATAAACTCTCTATTTAAAATATCGTCTTTTCATGTCTTTGACATCACTGTAACTTCAATTGTAATGTCTTTTATCTTATTGTTTTCAGGTGCAACGTAGAAAAAAATTTCCTTTCGGTCACATTCGGGTGTGTGCTTTGAATTTCCTTTTGACTTTATATTGTAAACTGAGTGTTTTTATTTGAAAACATTCCTATATATATATAAATAAAATAGAACTTTTATTTGAAAACTTAGATGGTAACAAAAATGAAACAAACAGTCTGGGCTATTTTTGTTACTTTTTGTTTGTCTGAACAATTTTGATGTTTTTTGTTTGTCTGGACAATTTTGTTACCTAATGATGAAAATCTACATCTCAGTTTTTGTCAAAGTAATGAAAAGTCGTGGTGAAAGTTTAGCAATGCCAAAAACTACCATTTTACTCACAAATAGTCACCCTGTCGCTGTTTGAATCTATGAATTGAATCTTCAGCGATCTTGTTCATCCTTAAATTTTATAAACGTGTTCACATAGAGACGCTCAAATTTTATGCTATTTAGTCAAGGAAATTTTTGTCTGTTTGCTTCGAAATTTCACTTTTTCTCTAAAAAAATACCATGTCAATGGATGTATATGATGCAATTTTTTAAACATAAGACATATAAAGCAGTTTTTAAAAGATGTCCATAGTACCTAGAATTTTCTATTGCCACAAAGTTAAACTATTTGTATCAGCTGGAATTCGACCCAATTGCTCAATTTAAAGCTGCTCGACAATAAACGAGTTTAGAGACCGAAGTAAAGAAAAAGAATTGAAAAGAAATGACAAAATGAAGAATACATACCTGTATGAGTATGTGGTAGGTATATATATTTTAAAGAAATGATAGCTTTTTCTACAATTGCTGTTTTCTCAAATTGTTTGTCTTTGTACTTTAATCAACTTTTTTTAAAAACTATTAGAATCAAACATTATTTTTTAAAGAAGTAAATACGTCATACCTTAAACTGAAATTAATTAAGGTTTTTATTTTAAAAAAATTTAATTAAAACTTTTTAAATAAATCAAGATTTTTTTAGTATACAACCAATGATTTTTTTAATAATATCATGGCAAAATAACGTATCAACTTTAACTTAGTTTAATTTAGGGAACACTTAAATGCAAATAAAAATTTCCCGTTTGTTAGTTTCTCAGAAAAGGTACACCGTAGTGGGTGATCTTAATATTGCAAGAGTACTGAGTCTCGAGGGAATTCATTGGATTTCATTCTGAACTTTCATAGGATTTTCAGTCTTATTAAATCATCTACTTGCAACATAGAAGCTTATTGTCAGTAAAATATTAAACTACATAAAATTAAAAACTGTTTAATTGTTATCTATAAAATTTGAAATTTATATTATTTAAAGATTTATTTCTTCTTTCTAGCCAAAATTAAATAAAAAAAATGTATATTTTTGCTTAAATAATGTGGTAATACATTATTAACTTCTTGGTTTGGTTTGCAGCTCTACGGTCATTTTGTGCACACTTTTGGCTAATTAGATCGGGACCTACAGTTTAACGTGAATTCCGAACCACTAACAAGTGTCTATGTCACCATCAGGATTCGAAGTCTATGGTACCAAAGGCCAAAGCGCTAACCAATTGGCCATCAGGCTACCCAGTAACTTCTTGAAAAATTATAAAAAAGTTGAATTAATCTATTATATAATTTAATAAAATATTAAAAACAAATTTGTTTTTAAAATGTAGTTTAAAATACTTTATTATTCGTTCATTTTTGAACTCAAAGCATACTTCTCTCATTCAAATCTTAAAATTAGTTGCCTTTTTTTCGTAAAAAAATATTGGTGATTTATATGTAGTTTAACGATAACCTTTAAATTTATTTTGTTTTATTAACTTTAGTTATAAATCAATAGTTATATAGTAAGGTTTATGCATCTTTTGATGCCCTGTATGAAAGATAAGTATAATCAATGGAATTTGTAAATAACGGAAATCTATAGATATTTTTTATTAACAACATCAACAAAATCAAGTTTCTAATTTACAAAGAATTATGACATATTGATAAAGCAGTAACATAAAATTTACGATATCTTCGAAAGAAGTCTAGTATGAAATATCAAATTACAAAGCCAGTAATGAAACATTCAAATCCTTGTGGAAATATTACTTATTGTAAATTAAAATAATACAGAAGTTTTACAATTTTATTCAATTACATTGTTAACTATATATTGGAAAAATCTTTTATACAATTTTAAGATTTAAACTTGTAAGAATATATTCTGAAGAACAGAAAATGTTAAACTAAAAGTTAATAAAACAAAATAAGCTTAAAGGTAATCGTTAAAAGTAAGCTACATATAAAATACCAATATTTTTTTTTAAAAAAAGGCAACTAATTTTCTTAACACAAAAGTCTCTTTCACAGCACTGAAACTATAGTTTCCGATAAAAGGTCGATAAAGGAAGTGAAGCTAGCTCCAATATGCGACGTTAAACGCTTGATTATACTTCCATGACTCTGTTAAACATATTCATGTTATTTTTAAAGAGGAAAATCCCTTGGCTGTAACTATTACCCTTACTTTTTTATATCCTGTTATGAAAGTTAATTAAATAAGTTTTTCACGATGAATTCTCCAGTACGCCAAATTAACTGCATGATTTCACCAGGGAAATATATTTAATCTACAACCTGTGAATTTCCATTGACGGATTCATGTATGAAAAAGAAAGTTATCTTTGATATTTATAATAAAAAAATTATGCATGTAGCACAATTCGTTATGCAAATTTAAAATGATGGTAAGGAACCTTTCTTTATTCTTTAAGGAACCCATGGTAGACAATGAGTTTTGGTACTAATTACTCTTTTTTTCTGAGTAAAATTTATCGCTTTCAGTGTTTCAAACATCAGGAACATTACTATGGATTTTTGCTCAGTCAGCTCGTTGAAGGCTTCATTTACTTTATCGCAAGAGTTATTTTATGCCTAGAGTGGTCACAATATTTTATATACCAATAACTGCTCTTTCCCGAGTAAGCAGTCGCCCTTTGTCCCCTCCTAAAACTTTTTGTAGAGGCCATTGATTGCCATGTTCTTATACAGCAACTTTACGACCGTCTTGGAACGGCCTTTGCTGCAACTAAGGTAGTTGATGGATTTTTATTCCTTTCAGAAGTTGTTCCAAGCACTGAGCTGGGAGAATGAATTAAATGTTTCTGTGTATATTGAGTTGCGTGTATCATTTTTGCAGTTTTTCAGTTCCCTAATAAGCACTTTTCCCAAGTCCCTTTTATATATTTTATGCAAATTATCTTTAAATAGTAATGTGAATTCAAATCTAGGTAAAAAAACCGGACAATGTCCTATTCTTTTTGATCATGTATCTTATCCCATGAATAACCAAATCCTTTACCACTTAAATTTAATTGCGTAAAATTTAATTTTGCACTTGTAAAGAGTCTAATGAAGGGATCAAAGTGGAAATGGAACAAAATATTCATTTTTAAGCGAGTTGCAAAATGCTGTGAAAGCGCAACGCCAGCTCAAAATGATTTATCTACGCATGAAGTTCTTTAAAAAATATTGCTTTGTTATTATTTCATTTTCTACATGCGTAACTTTATTAGAATAAAAACATAGCTTCATAAATATGTTTGATAGGGTATCTATCAGGATAACTGAAAAATCAAGAAAAATAATCTGTAAAATTGTCTAAAATGAACGACTGGCTGTTATAAAAAAAATTATAATGCGAAATCAAATATATTTTCTCTCATAATCAGGAAAACGTCTGTAGAGAGATTTGTAAAATTTATCACAGGAAATAGAAAAAAAAATTATGTAATGTCAAATTTTCGCAATGTTAGACTAAAACGAGTTTAAAGTAAAATAAATACCAAATGTGAAAAATCCAAAATATAAATATTAAGAATAGTGCCCTCATATAGCAATATTATAATTATGTATCTCATATTATTAAGAATACTGCTGTCATCAATCATCAACAAATCAATCGTCTACATATTAATCATCATTTATCAATCGTTAATCGACATCAATTGTCTAGAAATATTTTTAATAATTGTCCTATTGGATAAAAGGTGTCAATGGAGATGACAAAAATATGGGATTAGTATAACTATCAATGCAGAATTTCACACAAAACTTAATAAATTTTAAACTGGACTCTTTCATTTTCCTCATTATTATTAGTCATAGTTTTGCTCTAATTTACTGTAAATAAATTATTGATAACTAAAATAATTAGTTTAAATAATGTAATCATTATGACGAGGCGTGTTGCATCACTTAAATAATTAGAAAGGCTCAGTTAAAGCAACCAATTTGATAAAATCGGGAGCATGTGCCATTTGGCTCAGAACATCTAATTAAACATCACCTTGATGACGTCAGATAACTATCGAATGTTAAAAATTCCTATGACGGTATCCATAATACACAAGAACGTTCACTTTCCTTTCAACCACTACGTACACGGAATTTCCATTTCAAACGGACCAATTGGCCGCCGAAATCGCGCGTATGTAAATTTTAATCGAATGGACAAAACGAAATTCCACCCACTCACCCAGCTCCAGCTTGTACAAAGAATTTGAAACAATAGCGGACGAAACGGATCCTCCGGATGCGGATGAATGTTGCATCTCGCAGTAGCAGGAGGCGAAATTTATGATGCTGCGTGTGAATGATGACTGCTGCATCGAGAGCTAACGACGCTTGGCCTCGAATGAGAAAATGCGAGCCCTTAGAGGGAGGGGCGCCCACCACCAAATGTCCACCTCAACCTTTGACCAGTGGCTTGTAGCAGCGGAAGTTGCTGAATAATTCATGGCGAGTCGAGTACGCTGAAGAGGAGGGCTTGGGGATCAAACGGAGACATGCAAATGAGGCCCGCTTCATCATAAACGAGGGCTGACACTCCGGGATGGGAACAGCTGAAGAGTTTCCCAGCCTTCGTCCCGCAAATCCCTTCCACTTGCTTCATCATCGCAAGGTGGTAACACGATCTTAAGGCTACAATCTCGACTGCAAAAGGTAATCTCGGCCACTTGGAAGTGTTTATTGGCCGCCACGTGTCCGCCGCTGCATTTCAACAAGTGATGAGTGCTTGTTAAAGTGCACAACCTTCAGCGTCTTAAGTACAGCTTTCCCCTTTCGGTCTAGTCGCAGATTTGCATGTCGCACAGATGATAAGCGTACCGATATATATATTCGGGAAGCATTTGCTGATTTAATATACATATAGTGAAGCATTTGCATAGCTTGTTCTGAAATATCCTAAAATAATAAATGGAGAAATTGAATGGTAGATTACTGCTATTTTCGATTTAATATACATATAGTGAATCATTTGTTACAATGCATAGCTTGTTCTGAAATTTCCCGAACTAATAAATAGAAAAATTGAATGGTAGATTACTACTATTTTCGATTTTCATAAAATAAAATACCGAGCGAAGAATATTTACTAAATTAAATTTATATAATAACAATAATAAACTGTTAATAGGTGGCAACATTTTTAATACACAAAATGACAAGAATAAATTAAATTAATCTTATTTTTCAGGTATTCAAATTAAATTTTTCACACTATTTATTCGAATAAATCTATTCACACTAATTATTCAAATAAAATTATTCACACTAATTATTCAAATAAAATTATTCACACTAATTATTCAAATAAAATTTTTAACACTAATTATTCAAATAAAATTATTAACACTAATCTATGTACATGTGGGCTTGATGGCCGAGTGACTAGTGCTCTGGCGCTGTGCGCCAAAGGTTTCGGGCTCGAGTCCCGGCGGTGCCATGGATGTTTGTAATGGTTCAGGTTCCACTTTAAACTGTAGGTCACGGTCTAATATGACTGTAGAGCACAAAATAAAGATTAAAGATAATATTTTCTTAAAAGATATATTGATAACTAAATTAATTTAAAGATATATTGATAATTAAAGATAATATTTTCTAATTTAAATAATATATTGCAAAATTATAAGATTTTTAAAGTTAGTAGAGAGTATGAACTCTGTTTATAAACTCGAGATAAATATTTATTAAAACAAGGTGTTCATTAATGTTTACAAAATATAAAAATTCACTTAAATTATTGTATTTTCAAATTCATTTCTAAGATTTTTTTTTTTTTTTATTCCTTACACTACTTTGATGAAACTCTAAAAAAAGATTTTATAATTATGCTTTTATGATCATAAATGGTTTAATTTTTACGATTCATTCATTTCCATTATGCTTGAAATTTCTTTTGTGAATTTTTCTAAAAAGCCAACTAAATAATAAAGAGTATAATGAATAACCTTTTTTAAAACATCTTAACCACTATTTTAAAAAAAAATCAAACTTTCGCGTTAAATTTTACATCTTCATATACCTATACTACATCTGCGACAAGGTTTCATGGATAATTCTCGTTGTAATATCCACCTAACTAAGTCCGCATATTAATATTCATATACATAATGTGCGTGGCATTCGGAATGGGCTGTTATACAAAAATAGCACGAACATATATATTCCAGTATAATAAATTAAAGTAATTCCCTGGTGTAAAAGTGCAATTTATGCATCGTCTTCATAAGACGAAGATGAAAATAAGAACCATATGAGCTAAAATGGAATGTTTGTCCAGGGAATTGAAACCACGGACTGCTTGTGCCTGGCGAAATGAACGAGCGACGGAAGGGAAGCAAAATAGAGCGGACACAATCTCTTCTAGAAATCTCTTTTTTTTCTCCTCAGTCAACAATTAATTAAGACAGTTTAGCAAAATAATATTAAGGACCACTTCAATAGATAACCATAAAAAAAAAAAAAGATATAGATAAATAAATATCATAAAGCAATGGAACTTAAATCAACTAGATAAATTTTCTAGTTATAATTATATTGGTTAATTTTAATTTTTCATGCTAAGTATGTAAAAAAATGCAGTATAATATGAAACTGTCAATAACCGAACAATTTTTTTTTTTTCAATGTGAACATATCACAATATTTTAAAAAGCAATACCTAAGTTTTCAATTAAGATGGTAAAAAAGTTATGTAGTACTATTCAGCACTTCAAGTTTTGCAATTACAAAAAATATGATTACGGAAGAAGTAAAAAAAAATTTTAATGCGTTGAAAGTTATATAAATAAACTGATTTTTATCAAAAAAATCAATGCGGAAATATTTTAAAATCATTCTCTACAGCGTTAGCTTTGTTTATTCTACTTTGTAAAAAGTTCAATTACTTATCTTTATTGCACGCAATAAAATTATTTCCTCTTGTACAAAATGAATGTATTTATTTGTATCGCATGCTAGAATGGGGAAAAGAATGTTCTTGTATTATTACAAAAAATTATTGTAAACTTCATGGGAATTGATATGCTTCTAAATAATCATATGCCATATTTAGTAATGTTTGATTAAGTAAAATGCATTGATAGTTAAATAAATAACTGATTTTTTTCCAACAAAATCAATGCGAAAATATTTTAATATCATTTTCTACAGCGCTTGCTTTGTTTATCCTTCCTTGCAAAAAGTCCAATTACTTATCTTTATTCAGAGCAATAAAATTATTTCCTCTTCTACAGAATGAATACATTTGTAACTAGTGTTCTATTACAAAAAATTATCATAAATTTCATGGAACTGATATGCTTCTAAATAATCATAGTTAAATAAATAAACTGATTTTTATCCAAAAAACTCAATGCGGAAATATTTTAACATCTTTTTCTACAGCGCTTGCTTTGTTTATCCTTCCTTTCAAAAAAGTCCAATTACTTATCTTTATTGGACGCAATAAAATAATTTCCCCTTTTACAGATCGAATGAATTTATTTGCAGCGCATGGTAGAATGGGGAAAGGATTGTTCCTTTCTATTACCGAAAAAAATTATTACAAATTTCATGGGAACTGACATCCTTCTAAATACTCATATACCATGTTTGGCAATGTTTGAAGTAAAAAATACGTTGATAGTTAAATAAATAAACTGATTTTTTTCCAAAAAAATTAATGCAAATATATTTTATCATCATCTTCTGTAGCGTTTGCTTTGTTTATTCTTTCTTCCAAAAGTCCAATTACTTATATTTATTGAGTGCAATAAAATTATTTCCCCTTTTCAGAATGAATACATTTGTAGCTAGTGTCCTATTACAAAAAAATTTTCGGAATAAATTTCTCGGAACTGATATGCTTCTAAATAATCATAGTTAAATAAATAAACTGATTTTTTTCCAACAAAATCAATGCGGAAATATTTTAATGTCATTTTCTACAGCGCTTGCTTTGTTTATCCTTCCTTGCAAAAAGTCCAATTACTTATCTTTATTGCACGCAATAAAATAATTTTCACCTTTTACAAAATGAATGCATTTATCTGTAACGCATGCTAGAATGACGAAGGGAATGTTCTTGACCTATTACAAAATCAAAGTATTTTAAATTTCTTGGAACTGATATGCTTCTAAATAATCTAAATAATCATATTCGATGAAGTAAAAAACCTTTGATAGTTAAATAAATAAACTGATTTTTCATCCAAAAAATCAATGCGAAAATATTTTAACATCATTTTCTACAGCGCTTGCTTTGTTTATTCTCCCTTGCAAAGTCCAATTACTTTATCTTTATTGCACGCAATAAAATTCTTTCCCCCTTTTACAGAATGAAAGTATTATACTAGTGTCCTATAACAAAAAAAAAAATTTTAAATTGCATGGAACTTATATGTTTCTAAATAATCATATACCATATTCGATGAAGTAAAAAATGCTTTGATAGTTAAATAAATAAACTGATTTTTTTTTCCAAAAAAATTAAAGCGGTAAATATTTTTAACATCATTTTCTACAGCACTTGCTTTGTTTATCCTTCCTTGCAAAAGTAAACTTATCTTTATTGAGAGCAATAAAATTATTTCCCCTTTTAAAGAATGAATACATTTTGTAACTTGTCCTATTATAAAAAAAAATTATCATAAATTTCATGGAACTGATTTGCTCTAAATATTCATAGTTAAATAAATAGAGTGATTTTTTCCAACAAATTCAATGCGGAAATATTTTAACATTATTTTCTATGGCGCTTTGTTTATCCTTTCTTGCAAAAAGTCCAATTACTTATCTTTATTGCACGCAATAAAAAATTCTTTCTCTTTTCAGAATGAATGTATTTGTAGCTCATGCTAGTGCCCCCTATTACAAAAAATTATTATAAATTTCATGGAACTGATATACTTCTAAATAATTATATACCATGTTCAATGAAATAAAAAATGCGTTGATAGTTAAATAAATAAACTGATTTTTTTCCCAAAGAACCAATGCGGAAATATTTTAACATTTTTTACATAGCGCTTGTTTGTTTATCCTTCCTTGCTAAAACTTCAATTACTTACTTTTATTGAAGGCTATAAAATTATTTCCCCTTCTACAGAATGAATACATTTGTAGCTAGTGTCCTATTACAAAAAAAAAATTATCATAAATTTCATGGAACTGATATGCTTATAAATAATAATACTATATCATGTTTGGTAATACTTGATGTAAAAAACGCATTGATAGTTAAATAAATATACTGATGATTTTTTCCAACAAAATCAATGCGGAAATATTTTAACATCATTTTTCTACAGCGCTTGCTTTGTTTATCCTTCCTTGCAAAAAAGTCAATTACTTTATCTTTATTGCACGCAATAAAATTCTTTTCACCTGTACAGAGTGAATGTATTTATTTGTATGCACTTTAGCAGATACAAGGGTGGAGGTTTTTATATATTTCTTTATCTAAACGAGCGTATAAAGGCGGTGTTTTCAAAGTTTTTCCCGAAACGACTCACTTCGTAGCATTGCCCAAATGACTCCCGAGACTCTAAGAATTACTTTTGAAACGGAAGAGAAAATGCACTTGTATTCGAGTTCGGTGACTCTAACACGTTTGATCTCAAGATATTACATACCCCTCCCTCTCCTACTATCCACTATTTCCTGCAGATTACACCAGGTTCCATTTTCTTCGGCGGTAGTGCGTTTCTGTCATCATTTAGCCTCAAGGAAACCTGCTAGCAATTCTGACTATTACACTACATTCGGCTTTTGAATTTTCAACTGTTTATTTTATTTAACATTTTTTTATTGATGTTTTCGGGTAACGTTGTTTTTTAGGAGTGCATTACACTCAATTCATACATGAGGTTGAAATTTGATATTTTTTTTTTTTTTTTTTTTATTGGAGAAGTATATTTAGTTTTAGACCAGAATGGTTAAGCTGAGGGATGTTAATGGAATTGGTACAAATATTTGTACTGTGATTGCAGCACTTTGAATATCAGATTAAAACTTTGGTTGACATGATGGTAAATATATTTCTTGCATTTTCATTCAAAAATTACTGTAAACATCTCTGTGGATATTTTTATGTAACTTTTTACTATTAATTCTGACTATTACACAACATTAGGCTTTGGAATTTTTCAACTGTTTATTTTATTTAACATTTTGTTGTTTGACATGATGGAAAAAATTTCTTGCATTTTAATTTTGATAAATTTCTGTAAACATCTTGATATGTAACTCATCTTTTTATGTAACTATTTTTTAAAAGATTCTCTAAGCAATTTAATAAAAATTGCATGCTATACTAAGTCAAAAATGCATCCATGAAGAAGGTTCGATGTATTGATGGTGTACTTTGCAATCAGTGCTTTCAGAGGCAAGATAACTCAATAAAAAACGTGACAGCGTATGTAAGCGTCACAGTCAGGCTGTCTGGTTTTAGTTTTCAGGATTCCTCTCACACGACACCAAAATGCTGGGCAGCTATCCCTGAAAGTCCTCGTCCTGGAAGCCAATGTTTTCCATCATCGTCCGACAATGGGTTGTTCTTGGCATGCTCTAGTAAAACACAAAAGCCATAGTTGTAAGTAGTAAACCGTTATAAAAAAAATGCCACCTATTTCGGAACCTGCTAGTAGGCAGACGGCCATGACCCAACATGGACTGTAGATATAGGAGAGTTAGTTAGTTTTATCATTAACTAATAATCTGAAATTTTCGTTTGAAGATTATATTGTGTCTGGACGATGAAATTAGGATAAATAATAAAACATGTAAATATTATTATTTAAATAAACAATTCCAATTATTTTTTATCATTTACGAATGTTGCTAGAAAGTTACTAAACATTGCTAATAAATTATAAGATTCTAATTTTGGATACAGGCCATTTCCTGTTTCCTATGTACAGTCATAACTGTAATTTTTCTGTAATTGGAATTTTTATAATAAAAATTGATGTATATGGAGTTCATTATATGCTAAATTGATTGCATTAAAATTTTTGATTTTCTTCATGTAAAAATTTCACACTTTTGCAGTTAATTAATCGATTTTTGTTAAGATCTAAAGATAATTATAAAATTTATTTAAGTTATTTATTATTAACTTTTTAGTTATGAAAGTTATTAAAGTTAATTATTACTATTTTTGGGGGGTGGGATGAGGTTACTGTACATTATAATTCTTATTAAGTAAACTTTGATTGAAAATTATAACAAAGAAACATAGAACATGTGTGTTATTAAAACTTTATATATTTTTCAAATAATACAAAACTTTTATATATTTTTTTCAATATATAATAGTAATAATAACTTTATGTCTAAAAATTATAACTTTTAATCTAATTTTCCCTGAATCATTGCATAGAAATCATTAATAGCTATGATATAAGAAATCAAACGTTATTAATTTATAATTTAATAATCATATTTACAACAATGTATAAAATTCGCTTTTCTCGGAAATAATGTTACAAATGTACAGTGTTTCTTAGTTATGATATTGAAGTTTAATAAATATGGATAATATAACCATGTTATATGATAACGATATGGGAGTAACCATTTAAAAAAATTAGGTTATCCTCAATTAATTACTTTCGAAATCGAATAAAACTGTTTCTTGCTATGTGTATTTTTAAAATGTTAATTTTTTATTAAATTTTTTCCTTGGAAAAAAATTAATTAAGTATTTAAATATTAATAGCCAAGTATGTAATGTATCTCTGCACAAAAATTCTTTTAAAAATATTATACAGTATACACAGAAAAATTTAAATTCCTTAGAATTATTTCGTTTTGAACTGAACATACTAGCCAAAATAATGTGAAAGTAATACAATAATGTAAAATAAGGGCTTTACAATAATATGAAAGTAATATAATAATGTAAAAATAATGGCATATAATAATGTGAAAATGCAATAATGCAAAATAATGACATACAATAATGTAAAATAATGACACACAATAATGAGAAAGTAATGCAATAATGTAAAATAATGACCTACAATAATGTAAAATAATGGCATACAATGATGTGAAATAATGGCATACAATAGTGTGAAAGTATTGAGGACATTAAATTCTTTTAAATTTAAAATTGCTGGTTTTTCATAATAGTATCAGTAATAGGTGTAATAATTACTAGTAATCAACAATTACTGTTAACAATTACAGTAATAAGTGACATTGTTGTAGTTAATAATTTTTTGAATTCTTAAAAATTATATTCTGAATTCATCAAAATGTTTTCCATATTTTTATTATTTTCCAGTTGACTTAGGATAGTTGAGTTTTTATTTTTTATAAATACTTTATCTGCCCATATGTGCCTTATAATGCCATAAGGCAATTCTATCTGTTCGTTACATAATAAAAGCTGTTCTAAAATAATCCGAACAAAATATTTTAATGATGTGTAAATATTTATTTATTTTCTCATTGTCAAAAACTCTAATCCCTCGATTTATTAAAGTGAGAATTTATATATCATTCATATTCATTCAAAAGTATACTTACCTTAATAGTCGATTCTGTCATTGACAAAGTTGTAATAATGAAACTGTAAATTGTAATATCCTAATATACAATACATATACATATGCAATGCCGTAAGGCAATTCTATCTGTTTGTTACATAATAAAAAGCGGCTCTAAACTAATCCGAATACATTATTTATCGATGCGTAAATATTTATTTTCTCATTGTCAAAAACACTAATCCATCGATTTATTAAAGTGAGAAAATTTATAAGACATTCATATTCAAAAATATACTTACCTTAATAGTAATCACGATTAACAAAACTTTAGTAAGGAAATTGTAAATTGTAATACCCTAAATGTCTAGCTGCATGCATACCTTCAGTAAGGAAGATATTCATAAGATTGTCCTTTTTGTAAAAGTTTCATCAGCAAAAAATTACCCTAAATACAAATTGGAAGTAATTCACCTGACATCTGCATAAAAACAATAAAAATTCTTCGATATCGTTCGAATAAGAATATCGTATTCTCGTTCAAAGCTTAATAAAAGAGGTTGTAGCCTGCGGGATTTTCAAGGTACAGTTAAAACAGTAATAACCCTACAATTTATGTCTGCAATTAGAGAAAATTCTGCTCATAATTAGTTTCCGTTGTAATTGACGCAATAAATCCAAACATCCTGAATTCGCTCTTGTAATTTCACGAGCGTAATTTTTTGTTATAGCCATTTGGTTATAAAGTACGTCATTTTTTTCTTTCGATAATTTTATTTCCTTTGAATCGATTTTTTCGACCTCAGAATCGTTGCCTCTTGCTTAATGATATATCTCTTATCGCAGTTTTTCCTCTCTTTAAATATTCAACATAAGAAATAAATTGTTTAATTACTACAAATTTCAAGATTCTCATAAGTATAATCTTTTACCTGATCTTCAGGAGGCAAAAAAATATATATTTTTCAAAATTATGCTTTGTAATTAATTTATTATCTCGATTCTTCTTTCAGGTATCGAAAAATAATAATTATAAACACGTTTTCAGTTTTGTGGTTTTCTACGATTAATTTTCTGATTAGTATATTAAATTAATTGGAAAACGGATCCATTTTTTTAAACTGGGAAAAATATTTGTAATTTAGGTATACTAATATTTTTAAATAGAGTTTGAAATATATAATGATAAATTATTTAAAATTGATATATTTATAGATTAATATTCATAAATTAGTTTTGGTTTTTAAATTTTAATTGGCAAAAGGTACTTTAGTAAAATTTTAAAAAATGAGATTTTCAATAATTAAGAAAAAAATTTCGTTTTTTTGTGATGAAAATTTGATTTCATCACTCTCTGTATGCAGTTTTTTAAGTAAAAATTTGTTTATATGCGTAAATAAAATGATAAATGGATTGAATACTTTTCGGGAATTAAAATCATTTATAAAACAAAAAGAATTGAACTCGCATTAATTCCTGGTTTAGCCTGGTTTTTTTTTTTCCAATCAAGGTTATTTACCCTTTTATGTGTCATCTCATCGTTAAACTCGTTGATCACTTTATATTAGCATGCCACGTTAAGAAATGTTAATATCCTCCACACGTATTCACAACTCTAATGAAGCCCTATTAATTTAAAGTGCATATAACCAGTGTAGACAGGGAATTTTTGGTGCAGTTCACTTATCAAGAGAACAGTTCAGTTGGTTGGTTCAGTGATTCAGTTCACTTATGAAGTGAACAGTTCAGTTGGTTGGTTCAGTGATTCAGTTCACTTATCAAGTGAACAGTTCAGTTGGTTGTTCGGTGATTCACTTCACTTATCATGAACAGTTCAGTTGGTTGGTTTCAGTAATTCAGTTCAATTATCAAGTTCACTTGAACTAAGCTTTCTGAATTCAGCAACTATAACTATCAAACCTCTCCAGACCTTTGGTAAAGCAGGTGAAAAATACCGAAATAAATAAAAGATTTTTTTTTCTTTTTGAAAAAAATATTAAACTAGTTTTAAACTCATTGAGAAGAATAAGTGAGACATCTCCTTGATTTATAGCAAATGAAACAAAACTAACTTCAACCCAGAATGTGCCCCTAACCTTATACCGAGTCAACCAAAAAATAGGAAAATACCTTTCAATAATCACTGATACGAACGACGATTTTAAAGGAGTTCCCCTTCCTTTTCGCCGAAACTTTTTCCAAGTTCTGTTCGAAATTTATTTGGTTCATTTGATTTCGGAGAAGTTAGATTCACTTGGTGGAGATGGGATTACACGAAAAAGACACTTTTACCTAATCTTCGGTCAGAAAGAAGACAATTCGTATAATGGGAAACAATTTACTTGCGGTCATTCGCGCTGAAAAGCTTTTAAGAAAATTTCGACACAAGTTTCCTTCTGTAGTAAGATCGATGAAATCCACCAGCAATGTGATGCACCAACCCGCTGGAGAAAACGAGCAATCAATGAATGTGTGGAACCTGGACCATTAACTTCAACTGATATGCCTCCCAGAGCGATGGGGCTGATCGCACTGGAAGCTCCCCGTTCCTGCACTATATTAGATCTTGGAGATTTAGAAAACACTTAAAAATAAGTAGCTCCACATTCAGACTGTCGGAGGCAACCTCGGGGTGCTAAGTGAAAACTGCTCGTTTTGGAGGTGTGAACATTTTCGCCCGTTGTCATTAGTTGAGATATAAAATGAGCTTCATTGTGTAGGAATTTGGACAAGACAATGCAATTATTTGTCTATTGGATAATTAATGAAACATTTTGTGAGTTATTAAAAAGAAAGAATGGAATTCTTAGAGAAGTACATTAGTTGAAATGTAGGTGCAGCGAGCTTCATTGAGTGAAATGAGCTTCGTTGTATTGAAATTTGGGCAAGGTGGTGCAATTATTTGTCTATCAGATAATTAATGAATATTTTGTGAGTTCTTAAAAAGAAAGGATTAAATTCTTAGAGAAATGTATAACTTTCACGCGTACTATTTTTTTATTTTATTACTTCACAATTCGCTATTCAGATTTATGACATTCTTTTATTGAATTCAGTTTACAAAATGATTTTGATAAATCAAACCCCTTTGACAGAACTGAATTAAAATTATTCTGAGAAAACGACAACGACATTATTTTTTATGTTTATCCTGCGTATAAAACGGATGATATATCAAGGAAACAAAAACAAACAAACAAACCAAATTTTATTTTATGTTGTTGTTTTTTAATCTGAGTAGTAATTAACAATCTTAACACGAAAGAAGATTATTAATATACATTATTTACTTTAATACATAAGCTACTTCAATGCTATCAAATATATTTCTTGAAACCTAACCTAAACGCGTATTGTTTTAAATATTTTGCATTATGAGGGTTTCAGATTCCATGATTCAGCTGGGAAATAAATTTTTTGCTGCATAATATACTATACATTCATTTGTAAATTTAATATTAATAGAATTTAAGAAATAATCAGTGTTATATAACATAATGACTAAATAATAAACATAAATAACTAAACATAACAAATAATATAGTATAACATAAATAACTAAATTATTCAAAATGGATATATACTTGAAATAAATGCATTAAAAAGACATTTAAAATAAAAGTTATATAACACAATAAGTAACTAAGTTATTCAAATAAAATTATAAATTTCAAAATAAGTGCTTTATACAATAAATATTATAATATATATAAAGTGTAAAAGCAGCTAATCTTCATTTTTGGATGAATAAATTTCAATTTATAAACAATTTGCTATCAGTCAATAGTATGGTTTGTATTTTTCTTCTAAAACCTTCTATAATCGGTACAATAAATGCAATAAACATGTATGGTGTCTATATGATTTTCATTAGATATATTCAAAATGGATACATACTTGAAATAAATGCATTAAAAAAGCCATTTAAAGATGTGAAAAAATTTTAATTTTTACTACCAGTAGAAATTGTCTATCATCATATTAAATTTCTGAATTCTATTCTTGAAATTCTGAAAATTCAATTAAATTCTCTCATAAAAATAATAATTCTACAGAATCTAATAGTAGAGTAAACTGAAATGACCAAAAATAAACTCAGTAAGTAATAAAAGGGCAAAAGCCAGCTATTTAAACAAATAACCAGAAGGCTTCGAGGAAAAGATATCTTCATTCTCCTTTTAGCATCACTTTAATTTATTCCGATGCATGGATGCTATCGTATGTACATGGATAATTTGAATACAAATTGTAACTATAACTATCACATAAAAATCGAGACAGAGCAATATTCCAGATACAAATGCGTTGGCAAAAGGAATATTGCGTGTTTTATATCTGGTTTAGCGACAGTTCAACCAGTATTACTTGCAAAAGCGATGGGGAGAATGTGTAAGAAAGCGCTCTGGGCTTATTATTCTGTAGTCAGCCAGGCAAGTTCACAACAAAAGAATAAGCGAAAAATCAGGAGACCGTAAATACGTTAATGCATTATGCATAAGATCGGCGTATTAATAAAATTGCAGGGAAAGCTTGTAGCCTTTTCTGTGGTGCGGAATAGGCTTGCTTCAGGTACTTTGAACACACAGAAGGGGCCTTCTTGTGCCTGCAGTTCAGCATTCAAAAATGACTCAACGTAACACATGACGATGTTTGATGATGAACTTACTTCCTCGATAAATAATGCACGCCGAGCTTTAATTAGAGTTTTGAAGCTAACATCAAGAACAGAGGGCTTTTCTGAAGTTAATCTAGATAGAGTTCTGGCAGAAAATTAGACATCAGCGCGTTGCATACAGCAAATACATTTCAACCAAACTGAAACACTAAAAACAATTTCTCTCTTTCTAATGATTTACATATTATAAAATTATGATACGTTAGTGCTAAAAGTTATTCGACGTTCTGACATAAATTTTGAATTGCATGGTCGATTCTAGTTAAAATCCAAGTATTTTAAAATGTCATGCCTTATTCAGATTTATTGGAAAATTCATATTTATTTTGTGTTATTTATCTATAATAAGTTCCAACTAATGTTAGAAACTATTTGCATGAAAGTATGTTCAGGTCATCTTTCGCTGCTGTTCCTTTGAAAGACGTGATCTTTAATTATGAGGACCTTGAACATAAGGGCAATATTAATTTTGACTGGTTTATAATTACGTATGGTGAAACTGAATAAAGGAATACGGTTTGATAGAGTATTATTGATGCCAGTTAAATTATCTTAGATTAATGAGAAATATGATTTTAAAACATTCCAAACCACTATTTTTTATTTATACTATTATACACTAAAAATGTTTGATTTGAAAATGTGTATATAAAATGTTTGATATAAAATGTTGATGCAAAATGTTTGGGTTTCAAAAGACTTAGGATGTTAACAAAATATTTATATTTAAATATAGTTTTAAAGCGAAAAATTTGTTTTAATAAAACATAAATGTTAGAATTAGGCACGAGTCTTTATATAAAAATGTCACTGTTAAATATGTATCATATTGTAAAATAACATTTGAATTTGCTGTCATAAAATGTAAATGTCTCTCATCTCTGTAATAAAAAGCCACTTTGTCAAAGTATATTGCAATAAAATAAACATGAACCTGAGATGCAGTTGTGTCGGTATAATAACAAACTAATAAAAGCATGTATTTCATATATGCTCTCGTATGACTTAATATTTTCTGAAGTAAAGAGACATATTGCAATTTCTGCCTAAATTTCTTTTTGTCCTTTGCATTATTCATTCGTATTATAGATGTAATAAACATATAATTTCACTTGGTTTATTATTACAGCGGAATTATTAACCTAATACGTTGGCAGAAGTGTAAATATTGCATCTACAAGCAGGAAATAGTAATATGGAATATTATGTTGGATATTTTAGTTATTTTTTTTTTTTATAATTTTGAAATGGAACTAAATAAAAATCATATGATTATTCGCTGAAAAAAAATTGCGAGCATTGTACATAGGACGACTTTTAGCCTTTTAGTTCAATTTTCTTGATGTTTTTCCTGCATTGTATAAAGATTTGGTAGGAATCGAGTTTTACAGATAACAGAGAAAAAAAAGATGGAGAAATTGCGAGCAGTGTACGCCGGATGACTTCTGGTATAGTATTTTTAGTTCAATTTTCTTGATGTTTTTCCTGCATTGTATAAAGATTTGGTAGGAAATGAGTTTTACAGATTACAGAGAAAAAAGATGGAGAAATTGCGAGCAGTGTACGCCGGATGACTTCTGGTATAGTATTTTTAGTTCAATTTTCTTGATGTTTTTCTGCATTGTATAAAGATTTGGTGGGAATACAGTTTTACAGATAACAGAGTAAAAGTTATAATATAGAATGCTACTCGAAACAAGTGGGCACAGGAAAATCAAAAGAAACAAATAAAGAATTTTTTTAAGTCACTAAAAATTTTTTATTCGTTTATTTATCGATTAAATGAATAAATATATATTAATACGTCACTCATATATTGATTCTTATATTTTTATTCCATTGAAAAGCAAGCCATTTAAAATAAAACAGAGGCACTTACTAAAAATAGTTCCATAAATATATGCATTAAAATTGAAATATATACTAAAAATGACGAATCGGTATGTCATCAAAATAAATCATCATAAAATAATTCATTTGTTAAATGAATTATTTGTAATATTAATATTATATATTTGTAAATAAAATTTGCTATATATATTCCCATATATCATTCCCTAGGGATTCTTCTGTATTTTTATTCCCTGTAAAGTATATAAATAAATATTATACATTCCTTAAATATTTTTTATTTATATTTATTTTTATAAAATGAATTAGAAATGTTTGTATTAAAGTGAATAAGATTAAGAATTGATCTTTGCTCAAAGCCATAAGAATCAATTATGATTGATTTGTTAAATTCTAAGTCGTTTTAATCATATTAGATTAAATACCATTAAAGTTACACGTTGTCAGGTACTAATCTGTTTTATGTTTATAAGCCAAAGGCCTTATTTTCATTCATTTTTAATTAATAAACGATTAATTTACATTCTTAATTTAGGTGTTAAAATAAAAATAATCCATTCACAAATTAATTATAATCTTAGATATCTTAATGCATTTTTTATCATGCATCTTTTTAAATCCAGCATTTATAATTCATAAGCGTTCACTCAGATAAGCTAAAGCATAAGCAATAACATTAATTCTTATTTCATTTCCTTATTTCTCTGAATTGAACTGCGAAATCATTCATTATTTCACTGAATCGAGAGAGAATCTGACTCCGAGAAATGAAACATATTATTCTCTTAAAAATAACAATGCAATCTTTTTCTCAACAGAGAAAAATATTTATAACATGAAAGAAATGTTCGTGATAAGATTTTATTACTGCTTTCATCTACTTATAGCTTTAATGACAAGTTTTCTCCTTAGAGGACTAAAGGATAATAACATATTTTCTTCTCCCAAAAAAAATTCAAACATTTAAGCGTGCAATGCATGTTTAATTCAAATTCCCTCAAGTACCTATTTTGACAAAAGCAAGCACAGATAAGTACAAAATCTAGAAATGCTTTTCTTATCTCTCCCTTTGAATTGAAAATGTAGTTTTTCTTTTTACTTTATAATAAGTAATTTAATTATAGAAATTGAATGGAAAAAATCTCAGTCATTTACGATGGATGAATAAATAATATATTTCTTTTGAGCAAAAGAATCTTTCCGGACTTTAAATCCTTCGTACATTTTTAATTCTTCTTGTTTGACTAAAAAATAATTTTCTCCATTTATTTAAAGTTGCATAATTTTGTTACCAGATGTAAACCTGCAATTTCATTTGTGTAATTGTTTCTTACTTGTAAAGTATTTTTTTTTCTGTTCTTTCATTTAAGTTTATATTTTATTTATCGGGGTGTTTTTTTTAAAGCTCTAATTTTGTGTTTTTGCTTCCGTTTAACTGCTATCAGCATTAAATTCCAGTTATTTTTAGCATTTCTTTTTCCTTCATTATAAGGAATTTTTATGAAATCAAATTATTTTAATGGAGAAATTTGTATATATAATAATAGTAATAATAGGATAATAAAATTTATCATTGATCGTTTATTTTATATGTTTATATATATATATATATAATTAAAATAAATGATATGCGAATAAACGAATATTCAGTTATTTAATAAAAAACTATGCTTAAAAGTAGTCATATCTTATTTAAAAATATTTATAAAATAACTGTCAATTTTTAATAGTGAGTTTTACCGTCTTGTTGCTGTTTTATGCTATATTAACCCATATGTCACTTAAGAAAAGTGTCACTTAATAAAGCACAACAATAGTCTAAGAATTATTACGTCTGAATTGAAGATAACTTTACATAAAAATTTATAATAATAAGTGACAATAGAAGCAGATAACTTACTTATTCAAAATAAAGTAAATAATTATTATTTTAATAGTGAGTTTTACCACCTTGTTATTGTTTTATGCTTTATTAATCCATATTGTGTCACTTAAAAACTACAACAATAGTCTAAGAATTATTAGGTCAGATTTGAGGATAACTACACATAAAAAAATAATGATGATAAACGACAATAGAAACAGATAACTTACTTACTTAAAACAAAGTAAATAATTATTATTTTAATATGGAGTTTTACCTCCTTGTTACTGTTTTATGCTATATTAACCCATATTGTGTCACTTAAAAAAGCACATAGTCTAGGAATTATTAGGTCTGATTTTGATTATAACTACACGTAAAAAATAATTATAATAAAAGACAATAGAAACAGATAACTTACTTATTCAAGACAAAGTAAATAATAGGCTGGGCCGATGTATAGATTACCCATAAAATTTAGTATTTAATGTAAGAACAAAACGCATAACAGCAATCTTAAAAAATAAAAAATGTATAGAATTCCAAACGATTTTCTTTTCTGGGAAAATCTCACTTTCACTTTGAAATAAAATTGTCTTTGCTTTCACCAGACGATTTTTAGAAACGATTTTTAGCACGTGAAAGAAATTTATATAAACCAATAAGAACAGCTCTTGAAATAAATTTAAATAAACCAATAAGAATAGCTTGTGAAAGAAATTTAAATAAACCAATAAGTATTGTGAAAGAAATTTAAATAAACCAATAAATGTAGCTTGTGAAAAAGAAATTTAAATGAACCAATAAGAATAGTTTGTGAAAGAAATGTAAATAAACCAATAAGAATAGCTTGTGAAAAGAAATTTAAATAAACCAATAAGAAAAGCTTGCGAAAGAAATTTAAATAAACCAATAATAATGGCTTGTGAAAGAAATTTAAATAAACCAGTAAGAATGGTTTGTGAAAGAAATTTAAATAAGCCAATAAGAATAGCTTGTGAAAGAAATTTAAATAAACCAATAAGAATGGCTTGTGAAAGAAATTGAAATTAACCAATAGAATAACTTGTGAAAGAAATTTAAAAAAATAATAATAATCAATTAGAAATATTGAAAGTCGTCAAGGGAACGAAAAACTGATAAAGGAAATGAAAACCCTGCTCTCCAAAAAAATACCCATAATTTTATCGGTAATAAATAAAATAATAAAAGCTTGAGTTTTATTTTTATTCTAAAAGTATCTATCAACTATTCCACAATTGATAAAAAATTATGAAAAGCATTCACTCTATATTATTATTCAAGTTAACTACAATTCATATGACACAAAAACTAAAACAGGGTGTTAATGCATCTTTGCGTGTAAGAAAACAAAGCTAATTCATGAGATAAATCGTTTTATACATGGATTTTGAAAAACCTAAGTACGTGAAAAATCATAGAAGCATTTTCTCAGAAGCGTCTAGGGAAAAGTTTTATCTTGTAAACTGATCTATATATTCTGTAAGGCATTAGATACAACACAAAAATGTCTAAAATAATCTGTTACATTTATTTCACTTATTCCTCGTTAACTATATTTATGTGCTTAGCAGTTATGAGTAACTTCTAAGCCAATATGAATAACGAATGTTTTCCCTTCTATCCCACGTAGATGGGAGCTAACTGGCGTGTCAAAAACGCTAGAGTTTTGATTCTTGTTGGTGGTTTCACTTTGAACAATAACTAGTAGATTCGATAGATGTGTGACAGTCTTGTAAAGGTAATCCGACTACATCGTTAGAGTTATGGGTTCTTATAGGCAATAACCTTTAAAAAAAGCTTATATATTATTATATCCATTTTGTTTAAACTAATATTAGTTAAATATGTTAAAATTTTTAACATTAAATCAAACTTTCTTAAATCAATTGATAAGCCACTTTTTTTTTAATTACATGTCAATCCGACTACATCGTTAGAGTTATGGGTTCTTATAGGCAATAACCTCTAAAAAAAGCTTATATATGCCCATTAGTTTAAACTAATGTTAGTTAAATGTGATAAAATTTGCTAATATTAAATCAAACCTTCTTAAATCGAATGATAACCAAATTTTTTTAATTATATGGCAATCCGATTCTTGTAAAGGCAATTCGACTACATCTTTAGAGTTATGGGCTCTTATAAGCAATAACCTCTAAAAAAAAAAAAGTTCATGTATAGTTATTATACGCATTAGTTTAAACTAATATTAGTTAAATGTGTTAAAATTTGTTAACATTAAATCCAACCTACTTAAATCGATTGATAACCAACTTTTTTTTTTTAATTATATGGCAAATACTCACGAAAATAAAATGGAAAATATTATGACTACAGAAAATAATAAAATAAAGAATGTATTTGAAAGATTCTCAGAATACTTATTAAAATTAATAAAATTTTTGTAAAATAGTGAATTATTCTGTATTTCTTATTCAGTAAGTTCTAAATCTATTTTTATGAAAATATGGTATTTAGATTAGATATTTTTCACCTTCTTAATTCAGAACAATTGTTATATTAAAGTACTTGCAAAACACATATACTAGACAACAATGTGGATAATATGACTTGACCTTTATGTATTTTTCCAGTTAGTAAAAAAAAAAAGTACTGCACATTAATAAAGATTCCACATAAAAATAAATTAAAATTAGGAAAAATACAGCCGCAGTACTCAGGAATTTATGTATTTTTCAACTGCTATATAATTCGTTAAACTACAAAATCTTCTTATTTCTAATATTCTATAATATGATGTAACATTTATATTTGTTAGAACAAATAAAATATAAATATAGAAAGGAGTTAGTAAAATGACTACTACATATTAACAAAGATGACACATAAAAATAAATTAAAATTAGGAAAAAAAAAAAACACTGTAGTATTCAGGAATTTAAATCTTAATTTATCTCTGTTAAATTACAAAATCTTTTTTATATCAATATCAGATAATATGATGTATCATTTTTATTGCTAGAAAAGCTTTAATATAAATTTATATAGAAAAATAGAATTTAGTTAGTGAAACAACTACTACAAAGATGCTGCATAAAAAGGAATTGAAATTGGAGTAATATTCGAAAATTTATATTTCAAATACCAGATAATTGGCCTTTAAGTCTTCAGTTCTAATGCAAAACTTTTGCCCAAACTCTTAACCACTATTAGTTGTGTGAAAGAACATAAAATGCAGCTGCAATATTAGGAAGTCAGCACATTTAAATAAGACACTCAAAGAAATATCACAAGAAAGACATTATGTTGTTAGAGAATATTTTCTAAGTTTAATAAGGTTTTTAGCATATGGAAATCCTACTTATTCTTTTTGCCGCGAAATATATTCAAGAAAGACGCCTCGGAATAAATTTGCCTCTTTTCCACCATTCTAATTTCCTAAGCCGCAATCCCTACCCCCTGCAATATTCTGGAAACGAGGAAACGCTTTCGCTTCTATGAACTGAATTGCAATCATTATTGTACCTCTTTGAATCCCGGACAGTAACGAGCTAATTTATACTTTGGAGAAACTAGTTCAGTTTCAGAATCTGGACATGGAAACGGGTGAGACAAAAGTGAAAGTGGAACTGCAAATGCAAATTTACATCTTCATTTTCCCCGTGTGTATTGTTCCCCTTAAGATTGAGGTTTATGTGTGTAAACCGAGGGTTCAAGACTTGCTCAAAGGAACGACTAGAGAAATTGGAATAAGCCGAAATCGTAACTGCTAACACTGGAAAAGTTCGTATCGTATTCATAGATCCATAATGTGCGCGATCATAGCTTTGTTATTCAATCCGCCACGTTCGACAATGGTAATGATTTTTATTCAGATTCAGCTGTAACAAGGAATTAGATACTCATGCCGTTTGAAAAGTAACGATTAGAACCTGGACATTTCTTAACTCTCAGGCTTAACTTTCAGCTGATGTAATTGTAAAGCGAGGTTTGTAACATTCTAAATTTTACTAACGTGCTTAAATACAATGCCCTAATACTATTAAATAAAACAAATTTATTTAAGCTTAGTTTCTATACTTTTAAACAAGATATATTAATTTAATTGTATTCCCATGAAACAATTCGATTTACAAAGAAAGTATAGATAAAAGCTATCAATGTCAACTATGACTGTCACTTTAATTAAATTTATTCTGAAGTTTAATTTTTGGCATTAAATTATATTCCATTTAATGTTATGTATTTGTCACAATTGCAATTAGCAGTTAATAATTTCTAATATTTGATTCTAAGCAATTATTACAAGAATTTGGATATGCCCTATTCATGAGTCAGCATTCGTGCATGATAGCAAGCGTTCATGTGGCCGACGGTTTGATTTCGCTGGTAGCTGGAACTATAGTCGCGGTCTACATCTACCTTTTATTTAAAAAAAAATTTCCAACGGATGCTATGTGTTGATAGCTTATGTGATTATGAATCATTAGCTGCGATATGGTATAATTACATGAGATTTGGCTTTAACCAGACTGGATATGAGAGGAGAGGGGTCAGCTAAATTATACGCACTAGACAGAAAGCGGGACAAATAGCTTATGGGAGGACTTCCAGAAGTTATTACCCCACAATTGCGTGTCGTAATGTCTAACCAAGCAGTCTTACTGTCAATGTGAGAAATTCTATCACAATCGTCATCGAATCTGCTTGTTTTTGAAGCGATGAAACCAGAGAATGTAGCTAATTAATTTAAGATTTTGTCTTCTAGCACAATACTACTATTCCATAGTAAAAGTGAATCATTCCAAAATGTGTTCCTATAGTGAAACATTCCAAAATGCATTCCTACAGTGAAACATTCCAAAATGTTTTCCTACAGTGAAGCATTCCAAAATGTGTTCCTATAGTGAAGCATTCCAAAATGTGTTCCTACAGTGAAGCATTCCAGAATGTGATCCTATAAGGAAGCAATCCAACATATATTCCTACAGTGAAACATTCCAAAATATGTTCCTATAGTGAAGCGTTCAAAAATGTGTTCCTACAGTGAAGCATTGCAGAATGTGTTCCTAAAGTGAAGTATTCCAAAATATGGTGCTACAGAGAAATATTCCAGAATGTGTTCTTACAGGGAAGCATTCCAAAGTGTGTTCCTACAGTGAAGCATTCCAAAATGTGTTCCTACAGTGAATTATTCCAAAATAAAATGAATAAAAGATTCAAAATGTATCTTCTAGATAGCTATCTTAAGACTTTTAATCTAATTGAAAAAGGAAATTTTGTTAATTTATTTTCAAAGCTCTCATGAAAGAATTCCTTCTGTTTTCACAATGAGAGATCTATTCAAGAAGATGCTTCACTGTTCTATTCAAGAAGATGCTTCACTTGCTTCAATGCATTTGTGCAAAGAGGATATCAGACTTCTCTTTCTAGAACTTTTTTTTTCTTACTCGATTTGTATTAACCTATCTATTATGAAATTGACGAAGGAATTTTGGTTTTCCAGAAAAGCAAAATAAAAGACCCATTTACCAAGTGCAAATTGTATTGCTTTACGATCGAAGTGTTCCCAATCCGATTTTGCGCAAGTTCCTTCAAGGAATGATTTCCCTCGTCTCTTCTCCTCTAGCATAAATCCAATTTTCTTCTCCTTTTTGGAAGGAATTAATCTCTGTCTTTCACGTAGCATTATCTTACTTTTACTGAAAAAAATGTACAAAAGAACGAAAAAATCCGAAAAGACAGCACTGCGGCCGGAAATTTTATTTCCGACACCTAAATAAGATCTTTTAGATTCCCAACACAGAAAAGACAAAAGAAAAGCTGTGAAAAAAAAAAAAATTGCACTGTTTGCCTTCGTTTGATTAAAGAAAAAAAGATGATATAAATCGCACTGAAGCAATCATAAGGGATTATGAAGAAGAATTGGGATTCGTTCTTTCGCAGATAAGTTAGGTCTATCTTTTCCAGAAACCTGCTTATCAGCATAGAGATACTTCAGTGAACTTATTGCTTACCGTTGCAAGAGCAATTAACTATTGATCTTTCACAAAAGCTCACAGAAAACACAAAACAATTGGAAAAGAATCCCTCACAGAATTCTTTTTGGTATGTGTATTATTTATACCATGTAAGACAATTTTCTAAAAGAAAAATACAATTCATGCCCAAAGTTTTGTTTTTAATCTGACTACCGAAACTAAATTTTTGTCTCAGAAAATCCACCTTGTATTTTAAGTGCGACTTTTCTTATTTTTTTACAGAAGATTTATTGTTTCTTATAATAATCATTTAAGAAATTAAATGGTTAAAATGGTTAGTTGTCCCGTTAAATCATTAAAATCATCAATTGCCATAGCTTTAATTTTAATTTTATATATTTTAATGGGCAAACTAACCATTTAATTTTAATGGCCAATATAACAATTGCCATAATTGCATTGCCATTGCCATAGCCCTAATTTTAATGTTATGGCTATGGCTATGGCAATGGCGATGACAATTATATATCGGCCCATTAAAATAAACGGTTAGTTGGTCCATTAAAATATATAACATAAAATTATGGCAATGGCAATTATGGCAATTATTATATTAGCCAATTAAAATTAAATGGTTAGTTCCCCCATTAAAATATATAACAAAACTTCAACTGTTTTCTTCATCATAATGAAACTAAACTTATTTGAATGCATCTTAAAAAACAGATTTGTTTTCAGATATTTGTCATACAAAGCATTTAAAAGCTACTAGAACAGAGTACTGTGCACATTTTGTATGATTTTAATAATCAAATTACAATAACCAACCAAATCCAAGAATAATGAAAATTTGTTAAAAGGCGATAAAATCTACGATAGATGCATAGAATTATAAAGAAAAATGTACTAAAAAGGACATTTTCTCTATAGAGAAAAAAGAAAAAAATATATCAACAAACGATTTTGTTCCACAAAGTTAGACGATCTCCATTTTAATAATATTCTTCGGATAATTAAAAATAAAAATAGAGTGATGACGTAGAAAAAAAGGCTATAATGATGGCATAAACATAAATTTTAATTTAAAACAAATTAAATCATTGATGAACCGTAAATCCACAATTCATAAAGAAAAAATATATATAATCAAAACAAAGTACTAAAGACAAGAAAAAATGTACTAAAAATAACATTTTCTCTATAGAGAAAAATTTAGAAAATATATCCACAAACGATTTAATTTCAAAACTTTAGACAAGTCGCCATTTTAATAATACTCTTCATATAATTAAGAACAAAAAATAAAGTGATGACATAAAAAAATTATAATGATGACATAAAAATGACTATAATGATGACATAAAAATGACTATAATGATGACATGAAAATAAATTTTAATTTAAAACAAATTAAACCTTTGATGAACCTTAAAAGTACAATTCATAAAAAAAAAAATACATATAATCAAGACAAAGTATACTGACAGACAATTTGACTTTCCCCATTCATAATGATGTCTAGACAGTTGAAAACCAAATATCTTAACTATAACTCCTTGAATGGAAATATTTCATTTCTTCTCTCTGCATTGAAGACTTCGGAATTTCAATTTCTTTCATCTTTGCACAAATACTACCATTCTTTATTTTTTTAATTTTTTAGAACGTCAGCTCTGTTTGTCTTATCTCTCATATATCTTAATTGAAATATTTAATTCAAAATGTGGAGGATTTTTTTTCTTGGCAATTTTTTTTTTTTTGTACGCTGTAGTAGAACATATTTTATGAATTTCACCACGACGTTAGAGATTAACTCTTTAGGTATTTAAATTAATGTTTGTCGAAACGCAATTTTTGAACCGGAAGCGTGTTTCTATGCAGATTTTACCAAGTATGGTAATAAACTAGACGGAAGTACTAAATTTAATTCGAACTTTAAAACTGTTAATGAGAAAAATGTATATGTATTCGTTACACGTACTGGTTCCTTTTATTAAGTATGAAAGAAAAACAGTAAAAAAAAAAGGGAAGGAAAGTTTTCTGTAATTTTCAGATGTCTAAAAGGGCAGTGAATAAGATAAAGATTGTTTTTAAATTTTGATATTTATAAGGTCGGCATTGAATTAAGCTTTCAATATTTTCAAGAAGTGGAGAATCATGCGCTGAATTTTGTGAAACTAATTTGCATAAATTAAAAGAAATCAGCAAAAATTGTGTGAGGAATAAATATGCATGTGAAATTTTAACTACCATGAAATATATTAAAATGTCAAATTTTGTAACTTTTCAACTTCCGTATATGCTTACATTGTTGCACTATAAAATGGATATTTGAAGTTGTGAATTTTAATTTGAGTTATTTAAATGTCTTCAGCCGAAAAAACCGTCTGCTGCATATTAAAAACTATCCATTTATGCCTGAGATCAATTGTAATGGAAACAAACCAAACATTTTTAAATCATGATGAGAAAGAATTTTTGATTTTTTTCTGAGATTCAAGTACATGCAAACAGTAACGGATTATTTGTGTTGCTATTACATATGTTGTTGTGTCGCAGTCCTTTTATACAATTTAATTACTCATAAATATTTCGTTCAAGGAACTATTATAATTATTAAAAACAAGTAATTATAATTATCTAAACTACTAAATACAAAAAAACGTACTATTTAGAATAAATTTTAACATCCTATTGAAATTTTAATTAGAGATAAATTGTAATGAAAAATATTTAGAAATTTTCAAAATAAACTTTTAGAACTCTAACAAGGTTTCCATTTTTTTTCCACGATATGGCAAAAAAGGACAAAATAAGAAAAAAATTATAAAGCTTTTAATGATTTCATTTTTATATCTTCATAATGAATGATTTTTTAAAAATTCTGTTAATAAATGATTGTAACTATTGCACACTGTTAAGAGTTTTAAATTTTAATAATTTAAAATGAGATTTTCTGCAGTTGTGTTTTCATTTTGTTATGAACTTTATGCAAAAAAAAAAAAAATAATAGAAAAATGGTTTTGATATGCTAACATCATTGGTCGAAATTTAATGATGTCTCACAGTTGAAAACCAAAACGTAACTGTTAATCGAAATTTCAACACCTGAATTGGCAAATATCGATCACTTTATATTTAAATTTTAGTAAAATAATCTAGTAAATTTTAAATAAATTTTTTATTTAAATTATTTTTTATTTTATTTTTTTTTAATTGTTATTTAATTACCTTATGCTTTTTTACTTATTTCTTATTATATATGTTGGATAATTAATAAATAAAATTCCCAAACAATCTAAGCAAAAAAAAATTTTTTTCTGCTGGCAAAATCTTTTTTCGTCATTAACACACCGATTATAAAGTGTATACAGCAAAATTGTATAGAAAAAAATATGTTTAAATACAAATTCGGAAAATTACATTTTCTTTCACTACCTTATTTTTAACGATTAACCTCGTATTTAGTTTACTAACTTTGAGCAAAATTAACTTTTCCTACCTGATTTTTAACATCGCTCGTGTTTCTAGATTACTAGTTTTGAGCAAAAATTATGTTCCCTTTTACTTTTTTTTAACATCGGTATCTAAATTTCTAAGATTACTAGTTTTGAGCAAAAAAATGTTCCTTTTACTACCTTATTTTTTTAACATCGTGGATCTCGTGTTCCTAGATTACTAGTTTGAAAGAAAACTTTACTACCTTATTTTTTTAACATCGGTGGATCTCGTGTTCTGATTAATTTTGAGCAAAAGGGCTTTTCATTTTACTACCTGATTGTTTTTTTTAACATTTTTGGATCTTGTTCCTAGATTACTAGTTTTGAGCAAAATTAAGCTTTCAATATTTTTTTAACATGGAGGATCTCGTGTTCCTAGATTACTAGTTTTGAGCAAAATTAACTTTTCATTTTAAATTTTTTTAAAAAATCTCGTGTTCCTAGATTACTAGTTTTGAAAAATTAACTTTCATTTTACTACCTGATTTTTTTAACTACTCGTGTTCCTAAATTATATTTTGAGCAAAATGTCAAATTTTTTACTACCTTATTTTTTTAACATCGGTATCTGCTTTCTTGTTTACTAGTTTTGAGCAAAATTTTGAAGTTTTTCCTTTTACTACCTTATTTTTAACATCGAGGATCTATGTTAGATTACTAGTTTGAGCAAAAAAACTTTTCTGCTACATTATTAAAACATCGGTGGATCTCGTGTTCCTAGATTACTAGTTTGAGCAAAATTAACCATTTTACTACATTTTTAAATCATGATCTCGAGTTCTAATTTTTTTGATTTTCCCTTTTACTACCTTATTTTTAACATCGGTGGATCTCGTGTTCCTAATTACTAGTTTTGAGCAAAATTAACTTTTTGTTTTACTATTATTTTTTTTTAACATCGCTGGATCTGTGTTCGCTAGTTACTAGTTTTGAGCACAATAATTTTTTTTTACTACATTTTTTTTAACATATTTCGATCTCGTGTTCCTAGATTACTAGTTTTTAAAAACAAAATTAATTTATCTTTTACTACCTTATTTATTTAACATCGGTGGATCTCGTGTTCCTAGATTACTATTTGAGCAAAATTAACTTTTCCTTTTACTACCTTATTTTTAACATCGGTGGATCTCAATTCCTAATTAAAAATATTTAGCAAATTTTCAAAATAAACTTTTAGAGAACTCTAACAAGGTTTCCATTCGTTTTCCACGATATGGCATTTAAAGCAAAATAAGAAAAAAATTTCCTTTTACTACCTTATTTTTTTAACATCATCTCGTGTTCCTGATTTTTTTGAAAAATTCTGTTCCTTTTACTACCTTATTTTTAACATCGGTGGACACTGTTCCTAGATTACTTTAAAAATTAACTTTTCATTTTACTACCTGATTTTTTCATCGGTTGGTTTTCGTGTTCCTAGATTATAAACTTTAGCAAAAAACTTTCCCTTTTACTAATTTTTTTTTAACATCATTGGTCTCGTGTTTCTGAGACTTATCTCAGTTTTGAGCAAAATTAACTTTTAATACCTTATTTTTTAACATCGGAACTCGTGTTCCTGGAAAGTTTTGAGCAAATAACTTTTCCTTTTACTACCTTATTTTTTAACATCGGTGGATCTCGTGTTCCTAGATCTAGTAGTTTTGAGCAAAATTAATTTTTATTTTACTACCTGATTTTTAACATTTTTGGATCTCGTGTTCCTAGATTATTTTTGAGCAAAATTAACTTTCCCTTTTACTACCTTATTTTTTTAACATCGGTGGATCTCGTGTTCCTAGATTACTAGTTTTGAGCAAAATTAACTTTTTCCTTTTACTCCTTATTTTTTTTTTAACATCCAAAATCTTGTTCCTAGATTACTAGTTTTGAGCAAATTATAAAGTTCCTTTTACTACCAAAATTTTTTTAAAAAAAATGGATCTTGTTCCTAGATTACTAGTTTTGAGCAAAATTAACATTTTCATTTTACTACCTGATTTTTTAACATCGGTGGATCTCGTGTTCCTAGTTTACTACCTTTTGAGCAAAATTAACTTTTCATTTTACTACCTTATTTTTAACATCGGTGGATCTCGTGTTTCTAGATTACTAGTTTTGAGCAAAATTAACTTTTCCTTTTACTACCTTATTTTTAAACATCGGTGGATCTCGTGTTCCTAGATTACTAGTTTTGAGCAAAATTAACTTTTCCTTTTACTACCTTATTTTTTAACATCGGTGGAACCTCGGGTTATTAGATCATTAGATTTGAGCAAAATTATTTAAAGTTAATTTTTTTAATTTTATATTATTTGCAGATAAATAGAAGAAATTCAATTGCTTTAGGATAGTTTTTAATTATAAATTATATTTAATCATAGCACTTTCATTTGATAATGCAAAATATCACATTAGTTTTTTGATTAAAATAAAAAAGATGAATCTAAATAGTTAAGTATAAAGGAATTAATACCCTATTGAAATCGAACTTTTTCTTTTATAACTTATTTAATCTTTCTTATTTGAATTTACTGAAATTTCCATAATTGAAATAACAGAAATTCGGTCCAACTTAAATTACATAGATTTTGGTGTTGCGTAATTTAATGCTTCAAATAAAATCCATTTACTGCCTCTAATACAACCCTTATAAAAGTATATAAAGCCAAATTTTATAGGAAAAATAACAGAATATAAAATTTAGTAACTGTTATTTTTTCCTTTTACTAGATTTGAACAAAAATGTTTAAGTACAATAAAATATGAATGTTATATGAAATAATTCAATAGGAAATGTTTATATTCAATATTCTTTTTTTTTATCCCTAATCAAATATGTACTTTTAGTAAAATTTATAGCTTTTGTTTCCAATTTTAGATAAATGCTACTGAATAAATGTATGCATTTTAAAATATTCACTAAGACAAACAATAAATCAGTGATTTATTTTCATGATAAAATTTTTAGAAACTGATTTGAAATAAAAAGAAAATTTCTTCAGCTAGATTTCCTTCGTTCAATTTTTCAAAATTCCTCTTATTCAATTACATTTAAATATTTCATTTAAATTCGAAAAAAAATATGAAATGAGTTTAATTTAATGGAATAATAACTATTTGTGTTTCTTCGAATTCAATTATTTTACTTCAGTAATTCAGTTTATGAATATTGAATGCGTAAATGAAATTTTAAATAATTAGGTATCTGGCACTATCACTTTAAAATTTTTATTTTTCTATACCTTATTGTATTGCGTTTAATGTTTAATGAACATGATTAAACAAAATATTAAAAAATAAAAAACTTAAATATTTACTCAACTGGAATTTTATTAAAAATTTTAAATGGAAAGTTATTTATTAAAAGCTAACATTTCACATTTCATTGTATACTTAAATAAAACAGAATGGAAACTAATCAAAAAAATTTAATTATTTTTTAATATGTGTGACTTAGTGGTACGTGGGCTTCTGGTGAGCATTAGGGCTGAGGTTCAATCAGCTGTCGGCTTTGTTGTGGACATTTCTTCAAAAAACAAAGAGATTTGACAGCGTTTATGATGTTCAGCCTCGTTGATCGGACTACCTTGTGGGAGTTTTCTGGATTTTCTCCCATACTATACTCAAATGCTATGTAGTTCTAAAATTCCTCCCGGAAGGCACTGCCCTCCTTCTTCAGGGGCTAGAGACTTCTACTTATGGGTGTTCCATCACAACAATATTTTTATTACTAAATTTTCAATTATGACCTAAGTTTTTTTACAATTGAAACACCTTCATGAACTTACAACTATGACCTTGAGATATAGAAGATTTTTTTACAAGTATTTATCTTTTAATTACAAACTACAAGCAATAGATTGAATTAATACCTCATGAATTTGAATCGCGAAAATGTATGAATGTTAATGTATGAAATTTTAAAATCTCTGGTATACCAAATCATTATTTTATTACTAAATTTTCAGTTATGACCAAAGTTTTTTACAGTTAAAACACCTTCCTGGATTTGCAACGATGAAGATTTTTACAAGTATTTATCTTTTAATTACGAACTACAAGCAACAGAATGAATTAATACCTCATGAATTTTGAATCGCGAAAAGTTTAAAAGTATACATTATTCAATATCTTCGACGTAAAATGTATAAAATGCACACTTCAGCTATTTCAAAAAGCTTCTTAGTGGTAGATTTCTAATGCAAATCTCTGTTTCAAAAAAGCCATCATTTCGAACTAAGAAATATTTAAATCTACCATCGCAAAATGAATGGATTTCATATAGCGTTCGAGAAAGTCAAAGAGAACTTTCTCCACTTTCGGATGAAAGCGTCTCTAGGAATGTTTAAATGCTTCCCTGTTTGCATTCGGTTCATCGAAAGCGGAGGTATTAGCTGAAAAATCTAAGCACTACTTATTCTCACAGTGGAAATTCTCGGATTCAAACTCCTTCTTTCTTCATCGCGATTCCGAGAAACAATGTTTTCCCTTCTTTCTCTGTACTTGTACTTCATATCTCACGTTTATCCTGAATAATTACCTGAAGTGAAAGTTTGTTGTTTGGAGAGTGAATGGTAAAAGAATATCTAACTGTTTTTGATGCTAGTTTTGTTAAAAGATGATTGAAATATTTTTGGTTTCTGATATATGGAATATCATATGGAATTTATTTGCAGTTTTGATCTACAAGAATCGCTTGATAATTTTACAATTTCAAATAATATGTTCTTAAAATTATTCACGCAATAAAATAATTAAACTCCTCAATTAGTGAGACTTAAATTAATATTATAATTTAACTTTCAAATTATTTTGGATAATTGCAACATTTAGCAATATTAGTCCATGAACATGCCCTTTCTTTTTGTACTTGTACTTCATATCTCACGCTTATCCTGAATAATTACCTGAAGAAAAGTTTGTTGTTTGGAGAGTGAATGTTAAAAGTTTAATATCTAACTGTTTTTTGGCAGTTTTATATTTTGTTAAAATGATTGAGATGTTTTGGTTTCTGATACATGGAATTTATTTGTCGTGTTGGTCGAATTTTGAATCACTTGATAATTTTGAAATTTCCAAATGTATTTTTAGAATTATTCGCAATAAAATAATTAAATTCATCAATTGGGGATTTAAATTAATATACTGTAACTTTCATGTCATTTTGCGGAATTTCAGTATTCAGCAATATATTAGTCCATGAACTTTCCTTCCTTTCTTGTACTTGTACTTCATATCTCACGTTTATCCTGAATAATTATCTGAAGTGAAATTTTGGAGAGTAAATGGTAAAAGCTTAATATCTGTTTTTTTATGGCAGTTTTATGATTTTGTTTAAAGATTAATTAACTGTTCGGGTTTCTGATGGGAATTATTTGTTGTGTTGGTCTACAAGAACCAATTGATAATTTTCAAATTTCTAAAAATACATTATTTAAAGATTAAAGTTATTTTGCACAACAATTTTATTCATAAGACCATTTTGCATACCAAAAGGCAGCAGCTGTATTCACTCTAAATAAATTAACACAGAAACACAATTAAATTCTATAACCAGACCATAATAGCATTCGCAATACAAAAACCTTGAAATACCTCACATTCAGACCCCTAAAAAAAATGTCAGAAATTATCCAAGATTCAAATTGACTATAAACTACGGTGATGAAACTGATAATCATTAACAAACACCAATATCAAAACAACGAATAACTAGAACTGCATCGGCAAATCAAATAAGAAAACAAATATTTATACAGAATATTTAATAACAACGTGTGAAACAATTTGTCCTCAGACAAAGTAAAACACAGAAGAAATTAATTATAACACACTGAGTATTGCTTCACCAAACAATACGTACCCTCCGGATAATATAAACCATGTTATTTCTACTCGCTGGGTGACTGGATTCAAGCAAATTACCTCTAGCGACAAATATAATTTATTTCATACAAATTAAAATTATACAGATGATTCAGTTAGTTAATTTAAATGGTGATATAAGGGACTAATGCATTGAAATTGTATTCTCAAGCAATTTCGTATATCGTAAACAAATAGTATTCCTTTCGAATAAATTTTAATGAAAATTTGTATCATTTTAACAAACCATTCATTATAAAACTACCTTTCATTTTTATAAAATAATACTTTTGACTTATTTATTACAGTCTATTATTATTTTCTTTTATTCCCTTTCATATTCAAAAATTTATTTCCTAAACTAAAGAGTTTTTGCATTAAGTTTATCTATTTTAACTCGATTTATCAAGATTTATGATTAAAAAGTTTTAACACAAATTTTATCTCATGTTTAAAAGAAATAGTAAAACAAAATATAATTTTTTTTTAACGTTTTAAATATTTTTAATATTATTTATCTTTAATACGGACGTGAAATTGAAGAATAAAAATAATGGTTGAAAGATAAATTTATGAACAGTTCTATGAAAAGTTAAAAAGCTGTTAGCAAAGCATTGTTTAAATTTTGATTTTGTTATTTTAAAAATAAATCTATCTAAATATTTATGTTGATTTTTAAGAATTTCAAGTCTGATATTTCTCATCCTTTTTTGTAGTAAATAGAAATATATAAAACTGAAAGTTGAAGCAACGAGAGGAATTCAGTGATTTTATTTTAATACCTCTTAAGTGAAACCTCTTAATTTTTTTATTTTTAAAAATACTAATTAATAGTATCACATAAATATATATAAACTTTAAAAATATTTATAATGTATTAGAAATATTTTTCGTTTGATGGTTTATTATACAAAAATCATTAAATAAGAATTTGTTTTTGAGTATTTTTATGCTAATAGTCATCGTATTTGAATTTTTGTAATTTTGTCACCAAAATTAAATGTATTTTTTATTTTCAAAAGGCGGGAAAAAATAATTTTAAAAATTTTGTGTCAAGCACAATTAATTTTACTTACTTTACTACGATAACTTTCGAAACTTCAAAGCAATATTTCACAAAGAAGCATTTTTTTTGAGAATGTATGAAAATTAATTATTATATAAACTTACATTAAAATTGCAATTATTAAGTTTAAATAAATATCGTTAAATAACAGACAAATTGAAAAAAGAAAATTAATATTTTTAGGGTATCAGCAGACCTAAACCTCTTTTTGCACATATTGTCACATAAAAAACAATTTCTTAACGTGATTTTTGCGAAACCAGAAAATCCTCAAATCCCAAGAAAATTCTAAAACTTTTTGTCGAAATTATAAATATTTTTGTTAAGGGAATCCATATTAAAATTATGCGCTGTATGCATATATAAAATAATGATAATGATAAGCTATATCCATATATAAAATAATGATAATGATAGTGATAAGTTATATGCATATATAAAATAATGATAATGATAAGCTATATCCATATATAAAATAATGATAATGATAGTGATAAGTTATATGCATATATAAAATAGTGATAATGATAAGCTATATATCCAAATTTCAAACTTACATTTCCTTAACTTTCAGGTTTTAAACCAACCAAATTTATGAAATTCTATTTAGGCGATTTTTTTCCTTACGCGTAATTTTTAATAATGTATCTATCACATAAAAAGATATTATAATCAATTTATCTATCGCATAAAAAGATATTGTATTCAATTTATCTATCACATAAAAGTAATGTATCCATCGAATCCATAGTATAATTTCTGGTAATTAATGTATCTATCGCATAAAAGTTATTGTGTAATTAATTTTCTAAGCAGCAATA